>CM023482.1:11168922-11268921 GCA_013339685.2 Hyalomma asiaticum
CTCGTGCATAGACATAAGGTCAGCAATGTCTCCCAAAGCAGAGCAGCTTTTCAATGCAAGGAGGGGCGTGTACTTTGGCAACCCTGTGATGACTCTCCTGGCCTCGTTATTGAGACGCTCTAGGGACTGCAGCTGTGTTCGGGTGATGGGGTGATAGAAGGCATCATACATAATACGAGAATGTATGAATGCCTGCACGAAGTGCTTCATTTCTTTCTCTCGCACGCCCCTCGTGCGTTTGGCGATCCTTCGCAGAACTTGAGTGACCTGTTTTGTAGTTTTTACAGTTTGACTGAACCATGTTGTGGATATGCACTGCTCGTCCAAGAACATTGCAAATCGAAGTAGACGAGAGAGACCGAGAGAAGACTGCCTTCGTAACACCAGACGGCCTGTTCGAGTTTAAGGTCATGCCCTTTGGTCTTTGCTCGGCGCCTGCGACGTTCGAACGGGTAATGGACACAGTACTCGCAGGTTTGAAGTGGCAGACTTGCCTCGTCTACTTAGACGACGTATTCGTATTTGCTTCCAGCTTAGACCAACACCTCCGGCGCCTTGCAGCTGTTCTTCGGGTAATCAAAGCCTCCGGACTTACCCTGAAGCCTGAAAAGTGCCGCTTCGCCTACGAGGAGCTATTGTTCCTTGGCCGCGTTATTAGCAAGTCGGGAGTACGCCCTAATCCACAGAAAACAGCTGCGATCGCCGACTTTCCTGCGCCCACCGACAGGAAAACGGTACGCCGATTTCTTGGCCTCTGCGCTTATTACAGGCGCTTCGTCAAGAACTTTTCGCGGATCGCCGAGCCGCTGACGTACCTCACGAAGGCCAACGTCGACTTCAAATGGGAAACGCCGCAAGTCGAGGCATTTCAAGAACTAAAGCGACGCCTGCAAACGCCGTCAATACTCGAACACTTCGACGAAAAAGCCGACACTGAAATTCACACGGACGCAGGCAGCACATGGCTCGGCGCGGTGCTCGTGCAGAGGACCGACGGACTTGAAAGGGTCATCAGTTACGCTAGCCGGTCACTTTCGAAGGCAGAAGCGAATTATTCCACCACAGAAAAGGAATGCCTTGCCATCATCTGCGCTACATCAAGGTTCCGCCCCTACCTGTACGGCAGGCCTTTCAAAGACGTGAGTGACCACCATGCCTTGTGTTGGCTAGCTAACTTGAAAGATCCATCAGGGCGCCTCGCACGGTGGAGTCTCAGACTGCAAGAATTTGACATGCCCGTCGTCTACAAGAGCGGAAGAAAGCACTCCGACTCCGACTGCTTGTCTCGCCCCCCCCCCCCCCGTTGATCCGCCGCCAGAGGGTGATCAGGACGACGACTCTTTCTTGGGACCCATAAGTACCGACTACTTCGCGGAACGCCAACGAGCTGACCCAGAGCTCAAGAGCCTCATGGACTACCTGCAAGGCAAGACCGCCGACGTACCGAAAGTATTCCGTCGAGGACTGGCTTCGTTTTTCCTGCGGAACAACGTTCTCCTGAAGAAGATCTCGCCGCTCCGCGCCGACCACCTCCTCGGGGTGCCTTCAGCGTCACGTCCAGGGGTTCCGGAAGCTTTACACGACGACCCGACAGCCGGACACCTCCGTTTTTCTCGCACACTCTCAAGAATACAAGTGAAGTACATTTGGCCTCGTCTCACTGCCAACGTCGCCCATTACGTAAAGACATGTAGAGACTGCCAGCGACGCAAAACGCCGACAACTAGGCCATCCGGACTTCTGCAACCCATCAAACCCCCTCGACGGCCGTTCCAGCAAATCGGCATGGACTTACTGGGGCCGTTCCCGACGTCGACTTCCGGCAATAAATGGATCGTCGTAGTGACGGACTACCTCACCCGCTATGCCGAAATAAAGGCCTTGCCCAAGGGCACTGCCACCGAGGTCGCCAAGTTCTTCATCGAGAACATCGTCCTGCGTCACGGAGCCCCGCAGGTCCTCATCACCGACAGAGGTACAGCCTTTACGGCTGACTTAACTCAGGCGCTCTTGAAGTACAGTCACACGAACCACCGCCGAACGACCGCCTACCACCCGCAGACGAATGGCCTCACCGAGCGTCTAAATAAGACCATCGCCGACGTGCTGGCCCTGTACGTCGACGTCGAACACAAGACGCGAGATGCCATACTTCCGTAGTGACCTTCGCGTACAACACGGCCGTGCAAGAAACGACGCAGCTTGCTCCATACAGGCTTGTCTACGGACGGAACCCAAGAACGACGCTTGACGCCATGCTACCGGTCGGCACCGACGAAGAAGACGACGTTGCCAGCTACCTGGAGCGGGCCGAAGAAGCTCGACAGCTAGCCCGCCTGCGTATCAATAGGCAGCAGACGGTCGACAGGCGCCACCACAACCTTCGACGACGCCACGCCGAATACCAACCCGGCGACCTCGTCTGGTTCTGGACGCCGATGCGACAACGCGGAGTGTGTGAGAAGCTCTTGCGCCGCTACTTTGGACCCTACAAGGTAGCCCGACGTTGTGGTGAACTGGACAAGAGGTCGTGCCCGATGGCTTAACGTCATCCCAGCGGCGCCGTGCGGGACCCGAAGTTGTACACGTGGTGCGTCTGAAACCTTATACGCGCGCTGATTAACTGTTACGTATTGTTAATTTATTGCATGTACTCTTACTTGTATGTTCTGTTTTCTGCATCGGGACGATGCTATTTTTCACAGGGGGGCAGTGACACGTGCGATTGTTTTGGTTTAAGTGGAAAGCTGTTATCACTTCCTAGTGGCACGCGCGCACGGTTTCATTGTTTGCGGCGAGCGCTGTCATCACTTTCTGTTACGCGCAACGCAGGCCGCGTTTGTCTCGCATGCCACTTCTGGTTCCGTGTTGACCATTGTTGAAATTTTGCATGCTTGACGGGCACATTTCAGTAATTTCTGGAATTCCAGAGATAATGCGAGAACGTGTTATGAGGCGGATATAAAAGCCGGCGCACTACGCCGTTTGTCAGTCTTTCCGTCGACCGACGACTGTTCACGCCGCTGTTGCTGCGAATTGTGATTGGCCTTGTTTTGCTGGGCACAAGTTCGCCCAATAAACAGTTCACCTGACATCACCTTGAGTCCTGTGTGCTTCGTCTCAAGTGCTGCGTGTGTCACAACCCCGTGACCCTATCGTCTTTCGATGATACTTGCAGCGAAGCACGGAGAGACGCGGCCAATTTTTTCTTTGTCTATTTCGTTTTGATCCCTGCCTTCCTTTCTGTGTTGTCCTTCGTATAATCATTATGATATCGCTTAGGTCGAGAGCTGGTCCACTTTTCCTTTCTGCGTGGCAGCGTACATAGGGGACAGCGTACATAGCGGGCTCCTGGAGTATTCCGCAGTTAAAATGCACAATAATTGTTCTACGTGGTTGTAGTACGTGGTAGGGGGAAACATTCCTAGAGTACATCGTTTGCTGTAAAAGGAAAAGTTGTGGTTTAAGAACAAGCCGCATTTTCCTCGCTTGAAAGCTTCGGTAAAGCCTTCACGATCCCGCTAACAGCGTACTTTCTTTCGCACTGCATAGTTTTTGCTTTATGCACCCAGTCTTTATCAGCACTAATGTAATTTGTTCGCCAGTAGAGAAAGTGAGACATGCAGTATCGTGTCGCAGTGATCGCATTAATGATAGGTCACTGAAAAACGCAATAGAGTATTATTCCTCAATATTTAAAAGCTTTACATCTGTCGCTTCCATACCACGCAAAATCATCCAGCACATTATTCATATACACCTGGAAACATTTCTGCGAAACAGCATTTTTTTTTCGCACCCGCGGAGCATGGATCACGCAAATTCATTTCGTGTGAAACGCAGTTATTTACTTTCACTGATGTCTTTAACGTCAACAGCTCACTGCGACTTTCGCGATTTTTTTTTAAGCCTTTCATACAGTCTCCCAAACATTCGCCCAAAGGTGCTTTTCAAACACTGGCCCAAGTGTGCTCAGCTGGAGTGATGCTTTCATTGGTAATAACACTTAGTTTCTTTTTCTGTTAATAGTTTTCAGTTTCTCTGCGGTTCCTGTAAACATCTTATTTAAGGCAGCGTAGTTTCGGATAATTCTGTCGCTTACGGGAAAGTAACATCACCTAACAACCGTGTCGCGCACTCCAAAAGTACCTAGTTACCTGCGTTAAAACGGAAAGGCGGGCTAGTTGGTTTGACATCGTAATGCAACTATTGCGCACGCAACACGGACCACATAGAAAGAGTACACAGGACTAGCGCAGACTATCAACTGACCTTTATTCATTGAGGAAAAACATATATAGTCATGACACGCACCTCACAATCACTGCACATGAGCACAACGGCATGTTGTAATCTATTACATAAAAAAATAAAAACTTCAACAAAAACAATGTGCTATCACATCTTATTCATCATGTCAATTTCTTTGTCATTTAGTGCTATTGAAGAATGACTGATACATGTGTCTTGAAGTCTAGATATATGCCAAGCTTCCACAATCTCTCTTGTTGTCTGATTAGGATGAACATACAGAATATCAGTCTGATTACACAATGGACTACATAGGTTCGATGAACATCGCGCACAATGTAAAGCCAAATGTGTCAGCTGCCTTCCCTTCAAATTCGCCAAGTGCTCTTTTAACCTAACGTTCACACATCGACCAGTGTGCCCTACGTAACACTTGCCACATTTAAACGGGATCTTATACACTACATTTCTTTTGCACTTAACAACTTGGTGATCAGAACGCTTGGAACATTAATTACTGACACTAATAGGCCCGTCTTTATACAATTTGTTTACAGCCGGACACACGCCCCCTACTTTGTTTTTTGCTGAGAAAACTACTCTGACACCATACTTTGCGGCCAACTTCTTCATTTTATGGGAAAAACCATGCATTTATGGGTTGAAGGTGGCCGCTAAGTATGGTGTCCGCTAAGTATGGTATGGTGGCCGCTAAGTAGGCCGTGCCACGGCCGAAACGTTGAACAATAAACGTGCGATTTTCGCAAGTGCGCAATTCCTTTCTAAACTATATATATATATATATATATATATATATATATATATATATATGCACGCACACCTCGGTGGCTTCGAGAATCGATACAAGAGATCTCACATTACATAGGAGCTTATACGTCGGTTCAAGTATGTATACATACATACATACATACATACATACATACATACATACATGTACAGTGAGGCGATGTACACATCCACACATTACATACACCTCGGTGGCTCCGACAACTGAGACACGGGATCTCGCATTACATCGGAGGTTATACCATAAAATGATACGTCAGTTCAAGTAGGACAAGATAACTCGGTTAAAATGTTTAGCTTCCAGTTCGTTATTCTGTGTGAAGTTTTACTTCGTAATTTGTATGACCATCGCCAAAAAGCGGCAGATGTGCCCCCGTAAGGGAAGCCTGTAAAACATATCGTTCTGCCATTTCCGTTATTTACTAAACCGAGGCTACTAAGACAGGTTGACAGCGAAAGACAATACACAGTCTGATAAATATTCGCAGTGTCATTCTTAATACCTTCTGAATCACCTAATTAATCATTGGCTCACCGTTAATTCACCATAATTTAGCTTATGCACAAAACTGGCATGCGTTATTTGCTTTTTTATTTCTGTTAGTTCAATCGTAATTCACGTTCGTTCGCTAGATTTCCCTTCTGGTTCTAGTGCTTCCATCTTAATTTAGTTATTCGCTTTAATTTCCGTTCTTGACTCTCTTCATTCACTGGAGATCATTGTAAGGCAATTAGGCACGCTTTAATTATTCGCTTGACCTTTTTCGTTGCTGTTTAAGAGAGATACGCCCATTTTCTTCATTTGTTTAATTGAAAAAACCAGATAAAGCGTAGCAGACGATCTTTCCGTAATCAAGCAGTCACTGAAAGCATATTTCTGTAGCGACCGGCTGAAACAAATCTTGCTCCTTCTGCTTGACGGCATCTGCCGGATTTCTTGAAGCATGCGTGGCCTTGTGTGAGTTGAAACGCTCTGTGTTGCATGGGTGTGCGGATTCCTCAAACTAACTTTTCGCCCTCGCAGGGTGCTTTCGACGATCGTGGTGCGAGGCATCTACTGCGCCACGTACTGCTCGAACCCCCTTCCGGGCGGGTACCACCCCTGTCCCATGCTGTCTCGCTTCCGGAGGAAAAAGCGATCCAGGCCTCCACCAAGGTCCAACTCGGCCGAAGTCATGGTGCGTACTCTCAGACACTCATACCATCTTGGATGCACTTAATTCCGTATGTTTCTCGTATATATATAACGTAACTTGGAATATAGCGCCTTGCCCATCGCGTTTCTTTTTTCTGTACTTATTTTGGTATGGCTCTGTTATGTTTTCCTATTAAAAATTATATGTCTGTCTGTCTGTCTGTTATGTTTTCCTAAACAAATATGCCGTGTAAACTTTCTGTGTGGGTGTGTGATTTAGTTTTGTATAAGGATACAAGCTGCTACGTCTGTTTTCCCTGAAATTCAATTGCTTTTGTTTTTGCATTGTATTGGGGTACGGGGGCACGGCCGATCTGTAACGAACCGCGGAAGAGGGACGGGGACCTTTGTTAGGCTTGATTGCTTTAACCGCTGCTCCTGCAGTGAGCTGTGAAACATGTTTACTGTAAATAAAGATACTTACTCGCTTTCGTGGGCGCCCTAACAGAATGGTTTAAGGGAATGATTTTGCGGGCCATTCGCATACTGGAATTGAAGTTTGAAGCTTAATGTTTATTTCATGGTCAGCTCAATCGTACATACGTTATCTTTAGCGGTTTAGCAGCAGGGGGTGCCAAAAAGGCAGCTGAATGCCTGACAATGCGCCAGCACCCGCTCAAACTGCATTAGCGCTCAATATCTGTGAGGTCTCTGCAGTGCTCAAGCAGCAAAAGAGACAGTACACCGCAGTGCTCCTAGCAGGAGGAAAAGAAGAAAAAATCCACGCATATCCACGGAGTGAATGATGATGAGTGGGTGAAGCTCCGCAGGTTCATCGGTAAAAACCGTGAATCTACCGTGAATCTTGCCCAGTACATCATCAAAGACGTAACAAAAACTGTGTGTATATATGAACAGATAGTAAAATACGATTTAGAAAAGGGAATGTCGCGGGAGCCAACGTTTCGACAAGCGGACTTGTCTTCGTCTGGACTTGTCCGACAAGTCCGCTTGTCGATACGTTGGCTCCCGCGACATTCCCTGTTATAAATCGTACTTTGCGATTTTTTCATCGATTCAAGCATCCATCTTCCCCTGAGCTTCTCTTCTTGTGTGTATATATGTGTGTCGTCGTCGTCGTCGTAGCCACCTCTAGGGCTCAGAATGATCACGAGATGGCGCTGCGGTGCTGCTTAGCTAGTACGTGAATTGATCAATAGATGGCGCGGAGGCGCTCGCCGCGTGCTCTAGTGTGATAGGAGAGCGTAGATGGCGGCTGCGGATTCACAGCATATCCGCGGGGTGAATGATGATGAGTGGGGCGAAGCTTCCGTCCGTCCGTCCGGACAGATGCGGACAGATGAAGGGGCAACGGAAGCCACGGCTTATGTAAACGGTAACCACCACGGCTCACGACCAACGAAGAAAACACGGCTACAGTACGAAAACGGAAAGTCACGGTTCACGAATAAAAATTTTCTTGTATATATACACACAGTGTATGTCACGTCTTTGGTGATGGCAATATTCACGGTTTTTACCGATGAACATCCCGAGCTTCGCCCAGTCATCATCATTCACTGCGTGGATATGCGTGGATTTTTTTCTGTGCCCCGAGAATTGTGGGATGTACTTGTGGGAGGCTCAAACAGCACGGGGGCAACACTGGCCTAGCCGCAGGCACGTACCCAGAAGCAAACGCCTTATTGTGTGCATTGACAGTAGCGCTGAACGACGTGCGGGTCCTTTCAGCAGCGACACTCGCCAGATAGTGTGAGGGAGTCCTAGTAAAATGTCTGAGTTCGCATTGTTGTTTCGCAGCCGCCACGGCCGGGATTCAGCGACCTTCGGATCAGCAGCCGAGTGCCATAACCAGTAGACCACCGTGGCGGGGCGATAGATAGATAGATAGATAGATAGATAGATAGATAGATAGATAGATAGATAGATAGATAGATAGATAGATAGATAGATAGATAGATAGATGCGGCTCGAGTTCGTTCCGAGTAATGATATAACGTAGACGATTTGTTAGTAGCAGCAGGAAGATGAAAGAACGGTAGCATGACAGATGCGGGAGCCTCGCCCATCGCTAGGCTCGTATCACCGCAACACGGGCTGCGCACTGGACATGCGCGCCGGCCACTCGCTTCTTCAAAGAGCGGTAGCGGAAGCGCGGGCGGGACAGTCAGCTGTGCACGGGCGTGATGAGTGCCGGCGGACTGTGTGCGCGAGGCGTGCGGTGCGGGGCAAGTCTGCAAGGGTGCAGTTTGTGTGTGTGCACAGCGGTTAGGGGCAAGCACGGGTGCCAGCGAGTGTTTCTTTAGTTTTACAGTATTACAACGTCGTTTTTTGTCGTGTTCTGAGTTAGTTCTAGTAAATGTTTTTCGGGTTTATTGGCGGTCGCCTTGTCCTTGGCGGCAAGACGGCCCGCACCCCTACACAGACTATCACGACGCAAGCGTATCGGGGATCAACTAACGCTTCTGAAAAACAGCGTGTACGGAAATGCTGGCCGCAGTGATTAGCGCCTTCAACCTCTGTATTGCTTCTACACTGCCGTATATAAACAAAAATGCTAGCATCATTTGCGGGCAGTCATTTGATGCCATCCTATGGAGAGCACGTTTCATATTTACGAGTGCACGGCAGTGTACTACTATATTCTAGTAAAGTGTGCATCAGACGGGGCACAAAGAAATAATAAAGATGGCATATACGAGCGCTCCTCTACCTTCATTTTCCCATCCTTTCTTTGAGTCCCGGCTGCTGTGCAGCTTGCCAGAAGATGAACCCGTAGCAAGTCGCCCGGCTTTCAACGCAACGCTGGTTCACTGCTATATCGAGAGAAGCATTAGATTGACTTGATATTCGTGTCTCTCGCAGATATCCATGGAGGACATGAAGGTGCGGGAACCCGAGACGCCGTGCCCAGTTCCCGAATACAAGGTGCACAGAGGACAGACAGACGCCTGAGCGGACCACCATTCCAACAGACCCCATTGCACATATGCATCGACAGATACAAGGACCATCTCATCGCTGGCCTAACGCCGGCCTAACGCCGGCGTTAACCAGCGTTACGCCCGCGTTAGGCCAACGTTCCTGGGTAGTTCATCGCTGGCCTAACGACAGTTGCGGTGAAAAAAAAACACGGATGCCGCATTGAAGATGTACAGCGCGGTTGTTCCATGACGCGATCAGCATTCAGTATGTGAGGCGCGGCATGCAGAAGAAAACACACGGCACAGGCCAAGCGCACCGCAGGACAAGCGCCGCTGCTCTTGTCCTGCTGCACTCTATGTTTTCTTCTCACTGCCTTGCCCAACATGCGCCTTGCACTTCGCGAGTATGAACTAACAAGCCCAGCGACGACTTATAAGGAGTCCTGTGCTCTTTGTATGTGTAAAACAGCCGCAGGTGGGCATTTAAGCGTGATAAAGTGGTTGTGAATGCAAGAGTTTTACCTATATCTTTAACTTTTACAGTAACGTGGCGCAATAGGCCGGCCGTGATGCTCAAAAGAATCTCAGAATGCCGTGCCATAATCGATGGACAGAACGCTGCTACACAGAGTGGTGGGACTCGCAAATTCGGTACAAGTCGTTCGTAGCTTAATGACAGCAACGTGGCTTCCACTGCAGTGCCATGCCGTAGATTACAACGTGCCTATACCGTACGGCGCATTACCGAGTACTATTCCGCATTAGCCTTCGCTGATTGGCCATTTTTGCCTGGCAAGAAAGGACTGACCAATCATGACTTGGCATTGGTCAGGGATAGGTCATTTCAGCCTGTCAAAGCAAAATGACCAATCAGGCAAAATCAGCACGGAATAGTATTCCTTATTCCGTACTGTGCTATCAAGGCCCCAAGTTTTCACAAGTCTCGTGAAATAGTAGCCGGACGTCATTCGCCAAAACTAAGCAATCCAACCCAGTCGAAAAATCCACCAGACCGGGTCTGGTGTGTTTTACCCGTTCACACCAGAGCGGAAATTCAGACACGGGTTCTGGCGTGTCTGGTGTACCCGGCCGGTTTGGTGTGATCTGGCGTATCCGGTCGGTTTGGCATGGTTTGGTGTGATCTGGCGTATCCGGTCGGTTTGGCATGGTTTGGTGTGATCTGGCGTATCCGGCCGGTTTGGCGTGGTTTGGTGTGATCTGGTGTATCCGGCCGGTTTGGCGTGTTTTGGTGTGATCTGGTGTGCCCGGCCGGTTTGGCGTGTTTTGGTGTTATCTGGTGTGTCCGGCCGGTTTGGCGTGTTTTGGTGTGATCTGGTGTACCCGGCCGCTTTGGCACGGTTTGGTGTATCTGGATAGTTTTGTGTAATCTGGCACCAACCGATCGGTGCCACATACTATAACTTCGCACGGTTACAGTGTTGCCAAAACAGCGGATGTTACTAATCTTAGTACCATTGTGCCATGATTAAAATGTACTGTGGATCAAAATGTGCACACTTTTTTCTGCCCGAGAAATAATGGCAGGCTGCAAGACACAGTAGTTTTGATATCAAAAAATGTCCGACTTGTTTATTTCATCCTCGGTCCTCTCAGCTTGCTAGTTTTCTGGAACAGCCATTCAAACCTTTTGTGGCCTTCTTTGACTCTTCTTCAGAGTGGCCTCGGACAGCAGTGTGGCACCTGAAAAAGACAAAAACAGTGTGTTATGGGAGTTCCCTCATTTATAGGGACACTGCGGGCACATATTACGTTGAGCAAGACTGAAAGAATGGGTTTGTGTTATAACCACTTTGCTATTCCTGGTGAGAATGGAGAAGTTGTAAGAAAACAACAAAACTAAAAAATTGGAGTTTGTTTTTTTAAATGTGGAAACATGGGAATGTAGGCTACGTGAGAGCCGGCAATCTCATAAAAACTGAAGGATCCACTCCGAAAATTGGAGTGGTGCCTTCCTATTCCACTGCGTTTATATCTGTCTGATGTCAGCTCACCTATTTTGAGTGCTCGAATAACTGCTCCAGGTTTTAAATAATGCATTGGATAAAATCCGACAATAACTAAACGTACAGTAGCGACACTTATTGCTCAATATTAAGGCCATGGAGCTCACTGCGTCGTAGCATTGGCAGCCAAGATCATGACGTCAGGTCCACTTTCTGGCGTGGGTGATTGAAACTGAGCTGCAATGTCGGAGATTGTCAGTGCGTGTTTAGGGATGTCAAACCCCAGAAATCAATCAACCATGTCACCTGATAACAGCTCATTAAAGTAACATCAGCAGTGAGTATACCATTGTGCAGAATATGCAACATGCTTCCCATCCAGCCCGATATTGTGAAAGGAAATTTCAGCTCTTCAAAATATTTTAAGTTTTTTTTTTAGTCCTGATGAAGCCAAGAAAGGCATAGGGGAAATTGTAGTTTTTTTATGTACTGTAGTAATTATGGAATAGATGGAAAGGAATTAAGTGGTCAAACACACACACCCACCTCTGGTAAAGACCAAACCTACAACTTTCAGATAACGTGTCCAATGCTCTACCCAATGAGCTGCAAAGGCAGTCATTCTCCCGTCCATCTTATTGGGTACTCGTGAGTGTACAATCCCAGGAGTGCTAGAAAGCACCACTCGTTGCCATGGCGATGAGTATGGAATACTTTGTGCCAGATGACGGCTCGTAGAACATATTTTTTGTAAGATGGCTGCTGCCCAACTTGCCCTATGGTTTCCTTGGCATCATTAGGTTGTTTCTAACAAAGAAATGTGCCCTGCCACTGTGGTCTAGTGGATATGGCACTCATGTGTGGATACGAAGGTAGCGGGATCGAATCCTGGCAGCTATGGCTGCACTGCAATGGAGGCGAAAAGATGAAGCCCATGTACTGTGCGATATCACTGCACGTCAAAGAATCCCAGGTGGTCAAAATTCTGCCCATCAGAATTCCAGGTGGCGGCTTATATACGCTGACAGCAGCGGCGTATTAGCTAGATTTTCCTCTGTGCTCTGTTAACCTTTCCTTTCCGTCTTACTTTATTCCTGCAAAGTCCAAGTCTGCACAAGAACCAAGAACTTCGTTTTTTTACATTGCAGCTGTTGCAGTTACTTAAACTGGTGGTGGAGTGACCAGACACCATCGTAATGAGCCCGTAATAGCCGAGTGTAAAACGCATCAGCACATTGCTGTTGCCATGTGAAAACAAACCGCTTCATGTGATAGTGCTGTAGTGCACAGAACGCAACTTGGACAAAATGCACACAGATGTCCATGACTTTCAAAGTGGCGTGATGGACAAGGAAAAAAAACGGGGGTCTCGTTTTTGTTTACTACTACGAACGTTCACATGCATTCACAGAAGCTAGACAGGTGTTGGATGATATTTACAGATGTTTACGACCTGTTGTCAGAACCTTATGATCTTTCTGAATAATTTCTGTCCGTTTCAAAGATCCGCGAGAAAAGGCTGCGGTCACCTTCTGACTGGTTTGTTTTATTATATCTTGCTTACGACATTCCGGAACACCAAATACTGCCGCCTACTCCCTTTAGCAAAAAGCACACATGAGTAATTGGATAAAGCATTGCATGACTGCATTTGTGTTCTTCAGCATAGGGAGAATAGGAACGGATAAGTGGCTGCTCACTTTGGCCGCCTGCATCGGTCAGCTGTTTGCTATGCGCAGATATCACTAAGCCTTCACCGCTTCGAAAGCAGTGGGCGGTTCATTACTAAAAGACGCCAACACCCATAACATTCTAAGTTTTGTTACCGTTGTTGCCACTGTACCTTCTGCTCATAATTATGTGAAAGGTTGAAGGGAACAGCAAAATATTGGGAGCACCGCTAGCTACGACGTAGGTATATGCGGATGAGCTTTCGCTACGCACCGTGCGCTGTGCATGAACTGTGCTTGGTTTTTATCACAGGTTCATAATAGAAACTACAAGAGCCGCAGTCCTGACGAAGACAAGTCCACTTGTCGAAACGTTGGCTCCTGCGACATTCCCTGTTCTACATTTTTTTAGCGATCTGTTCATAGGCTCGCAATAGGCGATTTGCAGTCGTCACTGATTTTTCTATGCGGTCAGTTTAAGCATCACTGCGCTTTGTTGGCCAATACTTTCCTTAAAGAAAAGGGGAAAAAACAAGCGTTGTCCAGTCTGCCACCTAGAGTGGCAGTCGTATTGAGCTCGCTTTGTAGAGCATCGCAGTTCCTTAACGGCTTGCCGATCATGCAACCACTCTGTTTTGACACAATCGCAGACTGCTAAAGTGCCATACATTAAACACACGGAACTCGCTAACTTCCACAAGTGTGCTGTACATGATGCTATGTCCAATTCTACCAATTGTCCTACCGATTCCGGTCAGAGCATGATATCCTTAGGAAAGAGGAAAAACACTGAGGTCATTTTGCTGCAAGTTGTTGTGGAATGTCGACACATAGCCCAACCATCCAGCTTCATTCAAATAAAGCCACTAAAGCTCATAAACACAGCGTGCCAATGCAGTAGCTATGCAGCTGAACGAACCGAGTACTCCAAGTACCGGCGTGCACTGCGGCAGCGGCGGCGTAGTGGAACTCACGGTGAGATCAGTCTATTGCTAACTGTTCTTTACATCTTTATGATAGGCACTAAACACGAAAGGCTTGCACCATGTGCGCAGCTAGGCATGGCAAAGTGACACTGGTAAGAAACCATACATAAAAGTTTAGATGGGCATTAATCACAAAGCAGCAACAATGCAGGCAGCCAGCAAACACACAGAAATTGCATAAGGTAAACAGCACAACGCTCACAGCTTCCACATTATAAAAAAAAGACACCACCAAGTAGTTCTTATGTGGCAGATACTAGAACGAGAACACTCAACGAGAGTGTAACAAGTCATGTGAGGCATAACAGGGAGCACTGCAACAAAGCAGGCAAACTTTGCGAAGGCTTATTCTAGCCGAGAATCCAGTACTATACTGGACAGTAATTTAGGCTTAATATTCCAATAACTGCTGTGGGCAGTGAAGGACATAGTGGCAGATGTGTGGCATTGTTGCTATATTTAACCCTTGGTATGCACACACACTCGTATAGGCAAGAATTTCAGCATTTCAGAGTTGCACCAGGTTACTGTGGTTTATGAGTGAGCTAACTGGTCTTAGTAGCAGCCAGGGGCCCATAGTCACTAAATTTGTAACAGGTAATAAGTAAACAATATCTATGACAGGTGGCTGACAGGCTTATAAATACGTGCTGCAACTGTGCAGACTGACCTCTAAGCACTTCCACTTCATGAGGCGATAATGGCTGTTGCACCAGCTTCTTGCCACCTTCTGCCATAAAGGAGTTCAGCAGTGTAGACCTTGTAGACCGTCATCGTGCAAGTGCATCTGTGAACCAGATGACTGCCGCAGACCTTTCCACAATGTGGGAGTCCTTGTGCACCCACATCAGGTGGTGGTATGAGGGCTTCAGTACAAAAACCCCATTTGCCATACGAACCTGGAGACAAATGAGAAATTGTTACATGGAACACCAATCAACCCATCCCAATGACAAAAATGAACGCACGGGTGTGCACAACCAAAAGCTTTTCCACTTGTTAAAGTACCAAGAAAAGCGTTGTTTTGCGTCCTACATGGCCAGTGGCAAGAAAAGAATGGTACTTCTGTATGAATATCGCAAGCTTCAATTAATAGAAATTTTATCCCCACCTACTCAGAACAGCGGTGAGAATTTCGGGGACCTGGCATGCCAATGTCACCGCCAGTTCAAATGCACAGAAAGACAGCTATGCCCTTTTGTGCAAGATGTGGCAGCTAAGGTATTTTGCATCTGCATACCTATCACAGCTTCAATTGATGAAGAGATCGCTAAAAAGTATTGAGAACAGAAAATGTCGCTGGAGTCAACATTTCATCAAGTGGACTTGTTTTCGTCAGGATGGCAACCGCATTCTCGAGTGTTTGTTTCTGTATGCTTTGCACATTCTCCCCCGTCCACAGAAGGAGAAGACGGCACATGCAAACAAACAAAAAACAGAGAGAGAAGAAAAATGAGAGGGGGAAGTGGAAAGTTGAGTGACATGTGTTAGCGTCACTAATAGAAATGGAAAGAGCAAAAAAGAAGGATCCGCTCCTGGGCGTGGGCTACTCTTGGAAATGCACTGTATGTGCACTGTAAAAAATCAGGATGAAGAAAGGAACAAATACGCAAAGTACAGGTGCTGCACTTGCCGCATGTTCCCCTCTTCCCGCACTGCACACACAGTGCGTTTCCAATTAAAGCTTTTTGCTAAAAACGTGGCTACACTGTTTAACACCATTGTTCTCATTGAACTAGGGGGGGATGAGAACCTGAAAAGAGACTTCTGGGAAGAAACATTGTTTAGCCTGTACAGGTGAAATACCTTAACGTTTTATTGTCTTTGCTAACTCTCCACCATATCTAATGGACTCAAAGGTTCTCTTACGTTTATGCTTGTAGGCTGGACGGTACTGAACTCGAAAATGAGATACGATTCCCTATATTTTCTGTCCCCCGACGAGCGGAAATTTGCCTGACAGAAAACATCCGCTTTTATAGCTGCACCTAATAAAAGAATTGATATTTAGGAATTCGCAGTCTTGCTTCAAGAGCAGCCAAGCTGAGGTTCACATTATTTTGATTGGTCTCAAATTAGCTGATATTTGCAATTTCTTTCTGTACTCTTACCAAGAAAAACTCATGATTGCAAGCCGAGTGCTACTATTGGTTGGTGTCCCCCCTTTTTTCACCTTTAACTTCATCCCAACAAGACAGATCTCTGTCAAATGTTCACCTTTAAAACGAGTACTACTATGCACTGTGTCAGACTAAGTTCAATGAAACCACAATCCTGCAACAGCTTTTCTGGTCACAAAATTGTCACGTCAAATTGATACAAAGCGAGCATCCACCACTAAAGACCCAACTGTTCATAAGAGGGCATGTGAGCGCTGGTACCACTGTGGGTGTCTTTGCAGTGGCAGCGGTTTTCTTGCTTTATACACTTCTCCCCTTGTCGCTTTAGTTCTGCGCAAGTACTTTTAACATTGAATGTACATGAATAAGTGCTTAACAATATGTTCTGCCATAAAATGAGCGCACTTGCCTAAAGTGAAACAGCTGCTTATTTCAGACCATTCACCATGGTCTCAGTTAAAGAAAACAAAAAAGGACACTACATTACATTTTTACGTACCAGAACCACCTCATGATTATAATGGGGGCTGTGGTTGAGAATTCGAATTATTTTCATTACATATGATACTTTCATAAATCCAAGTGCATGACTGTTTTTGCATTCTGCCCTCAAATGTGGCTACCATGATTGGATAATGCATCATTCGTCTCTGTGTCTGTGCTTCAACTCATGCTCGGTTAATTTCAGAAGTTTAGGCTTCTCCATCAGCCAGTCACGTTTTCACTGCTCACTTGCGATGGGCTACAACTATACGCACTCGACAGAAGCAAGGACAATGAACTTTGGGAGGGCAGTGACAGCAGCCGCAACGATTCCCACTTGGACCTCTCGACCAGTGATTATGACCAGACTGTGCATGACCGGATCTGGGTAGTTGAAGTACGCGTTAGTTCTGCCGAACAAAAGAAGTACGGTTCATATTATGCAAGCAAATAAGGTAGTTCAGCTTGTTGAAACACTGACACTGAATGCATGCGTTTGCATGAGAATTGATCTGTTTACGAGTGGGACCAAGGTTTGCGATTCTGATATACGCTTGACCGCTCACAGATATTCTTGGGCAGCAACAGACTTTAGTGTCGGCTAGACACATTCCAGGGACACGCATTGAAATTGTAGACAGTGATGTCCAAGGCATTTAAAGTGTTTCATGGATACATGCATTATGCTACAATTCAAACCTGAAATCGCCATCTTCCTGCCGTGACACAGCTGGCTCCGAGTCCTTTCACTGCTTTTAGTTACTCAGTAAACCACATCGAACATGAGTCTGGTGCTGGGCCTGTTGGTACTGTACATACCTGAAGAAAACAAAGATCCAGCGTTTATAGACATGTTCACAAGAGACTATATGTGTATAGATGCCGGTACTTGCAACAGTTTAACGGGGAAAAAAACGTGCAGAATTCAAAGAGAAACTGATGCATGTACGTGCCATACAAAAAACAAAAAGACAAGAAACAAAAAGAAAGAAAAACAGTTACTCATGGATAAGCTGGCTTACTCAGAAAAGTGTTATTACTACAATGTGTCTGTCTCTGCCTTCTTTATATTGATTCAGTTTTTGTATGATGCATGCGTGCATAGCCTTCCCTTCAAATTCAGAGCTTTTTTCAATAAACGTTTGCATACTGTTGTGCATTCGCCTAAATTCTCTTCTCGCATATGCATCTAAAAAAGCTGTGTTCAAAAAGGGGTTGTGCAAATGCAGCCAGATCCACGCACAAATTGGAATGCAAGAGAGTGCAAGGTGCCACTTCTGCAACCGCCGTGTGAGCATCAAGCAACTATACTGTCACGAGAACACTTAATATGTGCTTCCACTTCCTAGAGCAGGCTGCTTTCTCCGGTTTCCTCTTAGATACCTTTTCAGGATGAACATGCCTTTCCTTTTTTTGTTTTCAAGTCATCTTCTTGGGAACAAAAGACGACACAATGGCACACGCTTGGCTGCAGTGTATAAGGATTAAAAGAAATCTGTCATGCATGCCCAGTGATCACGGCCACACCGTGCAAATCAATGCCAGTCTGACCACGAACTCAAAGCAGTGGTCCACCTTGTATCTCACATTTTTCGTAGCTCAAGTAAAAGTAAACAAGCCATGTGTGCTAATAGTTCTCTTGCTCTCAGGCTGCATTATACTTGGTGGTTTAACACATGAATGTGAGCACAGCATTTGGACGAATGCATAGCATTTGGATGAATGGAGCTCAAGAGTGGATGAACCTCTGGCACGTCCACCTTTGAGCTCCATTTGGTCGATAGTTTTAAAATTATGCAGAAAAAGAGTGAAACAGTGGTTATTCACCTTGAACGTTCAAAAAGCCAAATTTTCGAGCCAGGTTGGGTGGGAATGTTAAGAGAAATCCAATCATTCAGTATCAAAGTGAAATTGGGTTATAGGTTTCGTACAGTCTGTTGACAACAAAATTCCTTACGTAAAATGACAATGTGCACCATGTCAAGGCTGCAAGTGGTGGTAAATCAAGTTGATACCAGTGGTGAAAAAAAAAAGCTATGCATTATGAATGCACCTAGTATGAAGTGCACTGTTGTTGTGTACTGATTACATTGTTGTGCATCATTGCTAATACAGAAATGCTGAGAACAGTAAGATAATAAAATGCTTCGTCTAAATCAAAACAGTGAATTCATCAGAGGCAGCATAAAGATTATACGTGCTGCACTTTCTCATTTTTGAGATATTGCACTCCCTTTGAGAATTGATGGCCTTCACTCATAGCAAAAACTTCCATGCATATGAAAGCACTTTGTAAGTGCCCAACAAATAAAGGTGACACAATGCAGAAGGCTTTTCCTCCCAATGAAGCTTAATGAGAAGAGTGGAGTGTGGTCTACTTAAAGATCAAGGCCGCCCGTATGGAACACACAAGCGCAGCACAAAGGCACCCACAGTGTGTATTGCCAAACCAACTTGGGACAGGGATCACGTACGGGCATAAGGCCCACATTAGCAAGCGACATCACCTTCTCTAGGTGTGCAAAGAAACATTAAAAGCCTTGTTCATTGAATAAGTTTATAGTCATTACATTCTTCTTTCTCCTTTCCTTTCTCTTGAAGTATCTGCTCCTAATTCAATGTACAATTTTTCAAAAATATGCTTGCTCACAAGTTTCTTGAATGCAGTACTCCGAGAATTATACAGAAAGGGTAGTCCTTATTTCAGGCTATTGGAAGGCCTTGGTCATTAGCACACACATTCCGCGCTTTCTGATGTCAATTTTAACACGATATCTCATAAGTATATTCGGAAACAGTCTTGTCGGCCATACGTACAAATTCCCATTTGCAGTGAACTCGGTGTTACAGTTCAGCTTCCCGATCTGCGCAACGTTTAAAAAACACGCACACAACACACACGCGCGCTCGGACACACGTTTCTGAGCAGATGAATGTATCACGTAAATAAATAAAGGTCAAAGGAAAGCATAGGGCCGATCGCAGGGACGATGCGCTGCCGGCAGATCACGCACTGCAGCTATATGGAACCGTTTTGTTCCGAAACGATAACTGATATTTTATAGGGTTTGGGTCCAGTACTGACGAAATTTCGGTTCGGATCCGCTTTGGCGCCATAGGAAACAGCAAGCACGGCAAATTGAACTTTAAAGCAACCGACAAGGCGCGGTTGATTGCGCACAGCTATTAGGCGGCATCCGTGGCAAGCAGTTGCGCCTTCACACGGACGCAAGAAAAGGGGAGAGGATAGAAAGCCATTACGGCAGATCCCACTGCGGAGAAACATCAATTACAGCAAAATAGTGGCTCATCGCATAAGGGGCCCCACTAGCGCAGCTTACGTGGAAGGCGAAGCCGCAACTCGTCTCAAACCAGCCGCCTGACCGCACAGGCCATCGAAAGAGCGCCGCGGGGCTACGCGACAGTGCTACGATACCTTCGCGTTCGCAGTGCGCAAACGGCGCATACAAGCATGCTTGCCACACAAACAAAAGTTTATTATCGCGCTTTAGAAAGCAACTTTTCTAGCGCACGATGATTGCGCAGGAGTTCTGCTACCCCTTCCGTTGTTTTTGTGGAGCCTTTCTTATCGCGACTCACGATCGCACGTGGGACAAAGGTTCAAATGACTGACTGTGATACGTACCTGTTTCCGTTCGATGATTGCTCCCCGGCACGAAACAGTAGGTCTTCGTAATCCGTTGCGCCGGTAAAACACAAGAGACGTGCCACAGAGCAGAAAAATGCTTGAAACGAGAAAGAAATGCGACTTGGCCGAGACGAGACCGGCGCGAACAGCTTGCTGACATTCCAGACGCACACAGTTGCCACACTGCATGGCCCCGTATGGCCGCACTCGCTATACACACTTTACGTGCAAAGTTGTTTCGCAAACCTAAATCAAAATGCGCCGTCATCAATTTGCATAACACACGAAACGAAACAAACGCGATGTATGCACAAATATAATGCTAACGAAGGTTTTTTTAGAACCAGAAATGACAATGTTCACTCATGATAGGCACGAATCGATGAGCGCGAAATTCACAACGTCCTGCATGCAACATACAGGATCGAGGCGTTCTTTCTATGAATGGATTCTTAAACAAATGAACAATCATGAAAGTATTATTAGGCATTCTAAAATAGATTGAACGTTGGTAATTTAATAATTTAATGCAATTAATATTCTCACTAATAATATAGTTTAATGTAGGCAGCTTTTACAGGAAATAAGCTAGCTTTCGGTATAATTAACAATAGTGCCCATATGTCAAAACAAACAGATGCAAAATATATTGGCGGTATTCCAGAGAACGCCTTTTATAACACGGGCTTTTTAACACATTTATAACAACTGAGAACGCTTTTCATGAAATGGGTAACATGGAATGAGTGTTAAAACAGATCAGAACAATATTTTCCAGGAACTAAGAATAACTTGGTGTGTTTCATGTCCACTGGGATATTTTATTCACCTGACTTTTTATGCAACAACACAACCATGCCCAACTTGTGTTTCGTACTCACAGAATAGCGAACGCGCTACAATACACACCACGCCGCAGGTTGGCGTGTACGCCACAGCCAGGGTGCCGAATACGCCAGAACACACCACGTCACGAGGCTTGTACACCAGAACACACCACACCAGACTGGTGTGTTTTCCAAACACATCGCTCGAGGCTGGCGTGTACGCCAGAACACACCACACCAGTCTGGTGGGTATGCCACGACGTATCACACCAGGCTGGTGTGTACGCCAGAACACACCCCACCAGTCTGGTGGGTATGCCACAACATATCACACCAGGCTGGTGTGTACACCAGAACACACCACCCCATGCTGGCGTGTACGCCAGAACACACCACCCCATGCTGGCGTGTACGCCACAACACACCACACCAGTCTGGTGGGTATGCCACAACATATCACACCAGGCTGGTGTTTACGCCAGAACACACCACCCCATTCTGGCGTGTACACCAGAACACACCAGTGTATTCTGGTGTTAACACCAAAACACACCACAACACACCAGACCCACTCTGGTGGGATTTTCAACTGGGAAATATGGTGCCGCCGTGCGGGCTGCGGGACAAACTCTAATGCGGTATCTTTATTGGCACAGAATGCGATGCCATCCAAACATGGCGTTCAAGACGTCACTACATTATTTTTTCTTTAGTTGTTGGCGACCCTGCCTTTCATTCAAGAACCGTGTGAGTGCGACGAGCTGCTTCTTATGCTTTCTGGAGTGGCACGTAGCCAATACAGGGGATTGGCAAAATAGCAATGGTCCTAAAGATTATTTATATCTTGATTGCTTGACGAAGTATAATGGTAATAACGTCTGATAAAGGATTAACATTAGGTATTTTAGACTCTGCTGTAAATTTTATAAGCGCAGGGGAAACATCCTTGCCGCTGGACCCTAAAGGAGACGCTCGAAACGAAAGAGTAATTGTGTCGGTGAACTCCTAGCTTTGTTTATGGATATGTGGTTCGAGAATTGTTTTCGGTGGAATTTTAAAGCAGCGACGCGATAGAAAAGAAAAGTGGTGAATTATTTTCTTCCCCATTAAAGAAGATACCGCACGTGACCTGTGAAAATAGAAAAGGAAGTGACGGAGAAGCTGACAACAGCCTCTATCCTTGTGCTGTATAATTCTCCACGCCGGGGAATGAAATGTGCTTATAATCAGAAGAGACCATCAGTACTGGTCCCGACGATCCTTTTGTGACTGTGAGCGTGCGAAATCTAGCCGCAGCCTGGTGTGTTCCTCGTGGTAGGACCCTATTTATAGGTGCCTGAAGCTACGCCTTTGCGATCGAATGGGCAGTGTCATTTAAAAAGAAGCCTTCGTGGACAGGTACCCAATTAATCCAAATAAATTTTAAATTATATTACCCCAATTAAACAAAGATAAGGCCAATGCATTTTAGGTGAGACGAGTATAGTAAGTTGAAGCGCTTTAATATAGGCGAATACCCAGGCGCAGGCAAGGAGCGGCACTCAGATAAGGAATCTGCAATAGCAGCAACCGCTGCAGTTGTAGGAATTAATTTGTATAAAGCTAATAGTGCTGCAATTATATGTGGTGAGAGAGATGGAAACGAAATGTGGCAGCCGTAATGAGAAAGGCCACTAATCTACCGCAGCTGGAAACGCAAAGCCTAACTAAAAAAGAAAATGTGGCCTGCTACCAGGTAGATATATCGAGAAAAAATAGAAAGAAGAACAAGATGGTGAAAGAGACAATGATGAAGGGATAGGTGTGAAGGAAAGGTAGAAGCAATGTTGGGGAGAACGGTGGAGCTCTGGCCAAATATTCCAACTCAAGTCCGTTGCCTGCATTGCGGTGTTTCGGTCACATCAATAAATAATGCTTTATTTATTGAGAAGGGGCCCTAAGACCGATCCCTCCTAAGCAGGAGGGATCCGTCTTAGGGCCCCTTCTTTTCCTGGTCTATATAAACGACTTTGCTCATGATATAGGCGACGATATAACTGCACGGTTATTCGCAGATGATTGCCTAATGTATCGTGAAATTAATAACCATAATGATCAGGCGTCACTCAAGCGAGCTCTTATTACAGTGGAAGATTGGGCCGCTAAATGGGACATGAAAATTAATGAATCAAAATCAGTCATGCTCAGACTTTCCAACCGAAAAAAAAACACATTATAAAAGGTAATTACGAAAAGAATTCCATCACTCTTACTGAAGCTGACTCGATAAAATTCTTAGGCCTAATAATATCAAAAGACTTAAGTTGGAAACCACACGTAAACGAGACTTGTGCAGCAGCTAGAAAAACGTTATGGTTTCTTCGCCGTAAACTAAAGCTAGCAACACCATCCGTCAAGCTGCTTGCATATTTTACTTACGTGAGACCAACGTTAGAATATGGCAGCGCGGTGTGGGACCCGTTCCAATCGGGGTTGATAAATAGTGTCGAAAAGATTCAAAGAAAAGCCGCAAGGTTTATTTTATCTCGGTACTCTCGAGATGACTCCGTTTCCGAAATGCTTCCGTTGCTTGAATTGCCAACGCTGGCTCAACGCCGGAAGCTTGCTAGATTTAAATTTCTTTTCTTGTTATCAAAAGGCCATCTTAATGTTGAAACCAGAACATATCTTATTCCGAGGCAACCCAGCAATGTCAGATCAAGTAATCAATTTTTGTACACGGTTCCAAAATCCTATCTTGATGTGTACGCGTACTCTTCTTTTCCCCGAACGATAAAAGAGTGCAACGATTTGCCAGTATCTGTACTAAGGTCAACGACCATTGGAGGTTTTGAAGAGCGCATTAAAAACCTGTTATAAAATTGATTATTGCTCGTGTTGTATGTACAGTCTCATGATGTTCTAAAGTTCATGCTGTAGTTCTCATATTGCATATTATAACACCGTAAAAATGTCTGTATGTATGTTGTTTTTCTTTTCTTCTACAGCTTGGTATTTGTGTTTGAAATATGTATTTTTGCCTGTTTTGTTCTCAATATATTGTACTTTTTTTTCTCCCATGTAAATTCACTGTACCCACCCTGTTACGGCCAGGACGGCCAACAGTATTTGGAAATAAAAAAAAACAAAAAAATGTAAATGTAATTTCATGATACAAGGGGGCGCGTTAAAGTTTGTACCACCAAGAAAAAAAAATACTGGGAGGATATTTACGCACTAGAGTCCAGCATGAAGCCCTCACGTAGGATGACTTTTATTGGCCTTAATTTCACTGCACGGCGCATTATCTTCTTGCCCCACCACGGTGGTCTAGTGGCTAATGGCACTGCGGTGCTGAATCGAAGGTTGCGGGATCGAATCCTGGCCGTGACAGTTGCATATCGATGGAGACGAATTGTTGATGCCTGTGTAATGTGCGATGTCTGTGCACATTAAAGAATCCCGGGTTTTAGATATCGCCGGAGCCCTCCAGTCCTCCAAACGTATATCCTGGCTTTAATGGCAACGCCGGTGATTTTTCAGTGTCTGATCTCAACGACATCTTCAATATATATTCTCCTTGGTACTGTCACAATATATGCCAAGCCAGGCGGTCGCAACTCAGTTAGTTTTGTAGACAATGCATTTTAAAAATATTTAGCACATTCCCGCGCGGGCCACCTTGTGTTTTTGACGTCATTAGCTTCAGTGCTGAGTACTCGAGCAGGAGGGCTGTCAAAAGCGAAACGGCGACACTTCGGCGCTCAGATCATCGCTGGAAAGTTTAGAAAGCTAGCACACAACCCAGTACATCGTGAGATGACCTCGGCACTGTCATATTTAAGGCTCCAGCTATATATTTGTGATGGCCGAGAGGCTGTGACGTCATCACATTTGCTGCTCGGAGCGTCTTCCCGTTTCGGTTAAAACACGGTTCAGTCGGTTATATAGAATTACTGGTGTGTTTCTGAGCAAATTGAACTACCCTGGCTACCACAGGACTGCCAGTACCATAGGGAAACATCGATATCAGAACCTGGTGAAAAAACCATCGGAGTTCCCCTTCTAGGACGCAAAGCTCCAGAAGTCAGTCAATGTCTATTTTATTTCGAAATCTTTAGACACTCGGTCTTACTACATGGAACCAGAATCATGTCTAGGCGACATTATGCGACAGCGTTCCCGAGCCAACTGCGGCGGTAGCCTAGGTCACTGATCCAGTACCGGCCACGGCGATCGCATTTCGATGAGAGCGAAACGCAAAAAAAAAAGGAAAGAACCGCTCCTGCACTTGCATTCATGTCCTTTAGTATTCTACGCCAGACTCTTGCAATGGGACGAAAAGCCGTACACATAAAGACACTGATTTGCGGGGTTTCACGTCCCAAAACCACGATTATAAGAGCGGAACGTTTCGGAGTTTTCGGCCACCTGGCGTTCTTTAACGTGCGCTGACATAGCGCTGCACACGGGTCTCAACATTTCGCCTCTGTCGAAGTGCAGGTGCCGTAGTGTGAGCCCCCGACCTCCGGATTAGCATTCAAGCACCGTAGCCAGCGTGTCACTGCGGCGGGGCCACGCATAAAGACGACACACTTCGCGCAAAAAAAGTGTGTGCATGCAATTGTGCGTGGTTTTTCGTCCCCTTGTGACAGTTTAGCGTGGAAGACGAAAGGGTGCCATACCGACTAGCCTCAGTGCAAGTCTTATTACGTTTCGGTGCTCGTTAAGGAACCGCAGCTGGCCAAAATTAGTCTGGAGCCCTCCGCTACATGGCGTGCTTCGTGATAACAGCTAGCTTCCGCTCATAAGACCCGATCATTTGTCATTAAACCAAGCCATCATTACGTGGCCTTTGCCGTTCGTGCGACTTTTCTTCTCACGAAATATTCATATCTCTATAATCCAGAGCTGTTGAACACTGTATGTGCCTTTATGTTTGTATGTGTATGTGGTTTTATATCTTTATAGGCAAATAAACAGACACGTTTACACAATCCTGCGTTTGTGTCGTTATTCTCATGCCCTTGGTAGCTTATCAAGTAAGGTGTCGCTCTGTTGCTAAGCTCGACGACGCAGGTTCGAGTGCCAGACACGGTGGCCGTAAGCATGAGCACGATATATAGCTGAAACATGGTTTAGGGTGGCAAAAGAAAGAAAACAAAACTGTCGAAGGGACGAGAGGGCGTTAAATGTTCAACAGATTGATAGATGGGACAAGGCGCTAAGGCCACGAGGAGCGCACAAATAGAGGAAACAAACGCACACACACTTGGCCTACTTGTGTGTTCCTCGTGGTCTTAGCGCCGTGCCCCTTCTGCCATGTATGACCAACACGTCCAGTTGTTCATTCTCAGTTCAAGAGCCTATTTCATGTCTCGAATCTGGGATTGTTTTTTTGTAGGCACCGAAAAGCACAAGTCGCCGTTATAAAACACGTCTGAACAAAAAAACTTGTCGCTGAAGTGGTTGGTTCGTATTTTTTATAGAAAACTGGTAAGCGCAGCTATACTAAAAAGTCGGTACAGAGAAGGAAACATTGGATATGGGACACTTGCAACTAGTTTTTATTATGAAGTACTTCCATTCATGTGTACGTAGCGGTGTCAATATGCGCAGGCGCACTGTCCATGGCGACCGCAAGAGGGCGTATCATCCTTAATAGAGGGTAACCTTAATATTAATTATTATTATTAACATCAACGTAACCAATATCAGCCTGCCTCCGTCCTTTCAAGCGAGGACCCCTCCCATAGTTCTTCAATTTGCGCAGTCCGGTGCAAAGATATTAGGTTCAGTTTCAGTGACTCAGTTCCACTTTTAAAACTCGACGTTGCTGCGCCAAACCGCCACTGATTCTTATATCCATGGCGCAGGCGTCGCGTACAGATTTGCGTTTTCTCGGCGCTGCTGGGGATAAAGCCTACAAAGGCTGCGATCTCCGTGCGCCCGGCGGCAGTTCTTGCCTTTATCGCGCATATGAAGCCCATTAAACGAGAATACGACCTCATTGTGGGTAAAAACATTTATTATTGCGGCAAACTATGCCCGACTGTTGCTGTTCTGGCCGCAGAAATGGTTGCAAGGAATGAGAAAGATTTAAACGTCTTCTTTTTCCAACGGTCCATCGTACCTGTTCACACATTCAGTAAAATGCAACGGAGAAAGGGGGTAATTGTATTATTGCTACAGATTATTCGGAATTTAAGCGTTGAAAAGATAACGGGATGGACGGCTAAAGTGAGGTTGACAATGGCTATTCTACCCTGAACTTGTGAAAAAAAGCCCCGCCACGGTGGTCTAGTGGCTATGGTACTCGGCTGCAGATCCGAGGGTCGCGGGATCGAATCCCGGCTGCGGCGGCTGCATTTCGATGGAGGCGAAATGTTGAGGCCCGTGTACTGTGCGATGTCAGTGCACGTTAAAGAACCCCCAGGTGGTCGAAATTTCTGGAGCCCTCCACTACGGCGTCTCTCATAATCAGAACTGGTTTTGGGACGTTAAACCCCACAAATCAATCATTGTGAAAGAAAGGAGGCGCTGCTACTGAATTGCCTAGGGCGATATTTTACTTTTTTTTCACGTGGTGAACTGAACGGCCTGGTATCTGACTTGGCCCCCATGCTGCCAGGCACCGAGGAAGGCTGAAGAAGCCCGATCGGACCATTTGTTTAGAGACCTCTTTTGCCCGGTTGCAGAATAATTATCCAAAACCCGCCTCTGCCGTGTTTAGCGCACCCAGCCTTTTAAAGGTGTAGGCGCATGCATAATAGAATTTTACTTGACAACATGCATGAACTTTACACAAATTAGTTCCAGCAGAGGCGGGCACTCGCGGTCAAGTAAAGAAAAAAAGCCAGCAGAGTCGTAGCTCCCATGGAACGTTCTTACGCCCTAGTTGAAAAATTCTGCCAGCCTATCTTTTCGAATGATTTATCAAAACAAATGTTATGAATGAGAGTAGTGCTTTAACTCTGCCATTGGCCACTAATCGTAGGCAATGGATGATTTCAGAGTTTTCTGCCTTTTTGTGCCATCTCTGATTCACTGCATGCCTTCTTTTCTTACAAGAATAGCAGCTTTCTTGACATGAGGAGTGCGTAACTAGTTCGTGCCAGCTGTAACCTCCAAGTAACATTCGTCTTTGCATCACTAGATCGCCGCTGTTGAGAGCGTTATATTCACATGTGCTAGCGACGCAGAGCAATTCAGGTTAAAAAAAGAAGAAATCATGACAGCTCCACTAACGTGAAACCTGGGAAGGAGCGACGACGACGACGACGAGGTTAGGCGTCGACAGGCCGGACGCCTTAGAAGGAACTCGTTAGAATCGCTTCTGACACGACAGCACTGCACTGTCTGGGTGAAGTGCCTCCAGGTTGGGCCCACACAATTTTCGCAGCCGAATTTTTTGTTATTAATGTAATTAAATTGTGAATATTGCTTTATTTGAAATTAGTTTAAGTCAGGTTAGTTTATTTTAAACGGGTTTTATTCATAATACACTTCGTTTTTGACCCTCGTTTGACAACTTGATTTATCGTGTCGACAAGAGACGCCTACACTCACAGGCCCTAAAGTGGTTCGTCCGTGAAACGGGAAAGAGGCATAGAACTCGACTGGGAAACTGCACAAGGGCGGTAAAGAACAATAGGAGATGACCATCCAGCGCTCAGCGAAGGTTGCTCAGAAAACGTCCAAACGACCAACTAGCGGTCTCTTCGGAAGCTTAACGCATACAGATGAGTTTGGATAACGCTCCCTACAGAACTGTCTGAAAAAAAAATGTGGCTTGAGTTGCATGACAAACACGAAGGACTGATCTTTACATCTCTAAAATGATATACTCATTATTTACGTCTACTGCTAACACGCGTAGTTTCCGGCACCTCACGTGGTGCACTGCCTCCTCCAGGATCGGCCTGCACACAAGACGGCCGGCTTAAGGAGCTGCGGTCTTGAAACAAGTGATTGGTATTGTTTACCGCAATCGCCACATATTGCCACAAAATGTAATGATGCTAATTTTTAACAGTTTGTTTCAATCCCGTCTCAATTGCTGTCACTTAGTTTGGGGCACTACGACTCAACGGAATCTACACATTGTGCATGTCTTACTCAAAAAGTTCCAACGTGTAATGGAAAATGTCCCAAGTCACTTTCACACACGTGAATATTTCTTAAAATATACGGTGCTGCCAGTAAATGTACCGATGTGTAGAGCGCATAAATGATTTGAAAACTACGTCGGATTTTCATAAGCACTCTTTACGGATTACAAAGTAACAATTAACACTTCACACACGACACGTAAAAAGCAATACTGAAAGTACCAACATTGCGAAGATACGGAAACCAAACACTTGGAAATAACCTACCAAGATTATTAAACAGATTAATTACCGAAGGGCTATAATTAAAAAAAAACATGTCCTTTAAAGCCATGCGCAGTTACTGTTTTTTTTTTTCAAAAACAGATGTTTCTCGAAAAATTTTTTTTTCTGACGCTTTGCCTTTATCAGTCTCGCGTGGTTTTTTTCAGCATAATTGCATTTGAATAATGTTATTGTACCATGGTTTTCTTTTTTTCTGTGCCTCCGCAAGGTACTGCACATTCGTAAAATTACACTGTATTTGTACATCTATATGTTGTATTGTACTGTGTGTTAACGTATTGTTACTGTATTGCTGCTGTGATCGCCAATGATTAGGCCCGCGGGTTCGCCGAGCTGTCTAAATGACAGCTTTTTTCGTCCGCCCCTTCGTGTCATTACGCTGTACTGATGAGAAAATAAATGTCATTGTCGTTGTCAAAGAAGAAAGGAACACCGTTTGCCCTCGTCTGCGATTGAAATGTCGACATAAGCACACATGCAACTTAACAAGGGAAGTATCGCACATGGGCTGTCGAGGTGTGAAGCACGTACGCTGCTACCAGGCTACGGCGCCTCCTCCCACGCGGTATATAGAGTAAAAAACATGTTACACCTGCAGTTCTAATGGCGGTGCTTCTGTAGCGTGAATTACGCTTCTAATGTGTGATAAGCGCTATCACAGCAATGCATATGTCCTGCTACCTTTCAGTATTCTTTTGTACGACCTTGCTCGATCCCTTAGCAATACTGTAACGAACGACGCTTATGATACCATATCAACGAACCGTACAGGGCATTTCTCTTCGGCAGAACAGACGTCTGTGTTTTGGGCTAACGTGAGTGCCAAAGTTATGCCAAAGTTAAGCCACGGTGCTGTCAAAGTTCCTCGTTAGCTCACGTTAAATATACTCGTCAGTGGATGCTCATACGCTTCGCACAAAGACCTTGATCCAACTCGTCACAGTTAGCTGAATGCCAAGCATTTCATCAGAGGCTATTTCTTTGCAGACTCCTTCAGATGACACTGATTCCCGCAATGTGTCGGATCGGTCGAATTTTTTTCTGTCTCTGTCGCACAGACTAAGCGGCGTATAGATATATTTTGACGAAGAGCAACAAATAAAAAAATTGCGAGTAAGGAGATTTGCAACGACGTCCCAATTCCCCAAGTGGCGAATCTAGGTAAACTAGGCATATTACCGCAGCGAATTGCCATTCATTTCAGTCTTGTTGATTGGTCAACATGGCATAGAAGCAGATCAAGTATCGCTTCTGGACCGTTTTTAGTGTGGCTTTGTATCGGCTGGCCTTCCTAAACTTAGGCGTTCGTGTAGTTGAGACGCATGCTACCTTCTGCAACCTAGCCATTGGGATTTCAGTCTCAAGTTAGCTCGGCCTGCTTGACATCTCCTTCAAGAACTGACTCCCAGAACATGAGCTTTGAACTCCGCCGACAAGTGCCAGAGCTTCCATGACTTCTCGGTTCCGATCGTTGAGCATCGAACACTTCCAGTGAACTCACGTATGCTCCATCTGTTTCCACTTTCGAACTTTCACGCCGTGAACCCAAATATATATAACTAGTAGCAAAACTTCCATAGAAGCCCATACTTTCAGAAAATGGCGGCTCATCAGCGGTTTATAGGCTTCGCGCCATGTATGTGGCAGGGAAGAGCTCCGGCGGAAGCAAAAATAGGGTGGATATGTGAGAACATATCCGGAAGAAATAAAAAAAAAACAGTCACGTCATGTCTGTCATCGGTGGCGCGACATTTGATTTCAGTTTGTTTTCAAATTTTATAGCAGGATGTTGTTTGTAAATACCTTGCATTTCCACTCGCTCACTCCCCATCTGGATATGGATAAATCAAGTACTCTCCAATATTTTAACGCGATAGCGTTAGAGAGCTGGTTTCGCAGAAATACCGCCGTCGGTGTCGGCGAAAAATCGTGAGCGAAAAACTGTGAGAGAAAAATCGAGAAAGATGCAAATGAAATAAACAATACAAACCTGCGGTCCCATTGAGGATCAAACCCGGGCCGTTTGCGTGGCAAGCAGGTGTCCTACCATAAAGCCACGATATCATTTTTAATGCCTGTTTTTTTTTATCCTTTTCTGCGAACCGTGTGCCAAATGAGGCTGGGCAGACGACTGCCCGAATATATTGTGTCAACGGAGGAGTGTGCGGGGTGGTTGGGTGGTTTCTACAGAGAAATAGCCTTGAGTGTAAGATCTTTTACTGTACGCTTCACAAGAGAGTACCTCTGTTCTGTGAAGCGTAAAGAATTGTATTTTGCCCTGTGTGACATTGTTTTCCCAGTGCCTTGGTTCAGGTCACTGTACAGGGGAGGCACAGGTAGCAACATCTTAAAGAGGGTCAAGACAATGCAGGTGCCGCCGGCAGCCTTTTCCTTTAAACTACACACTGGCGCATTGCCAGTTAAGACGTTTCTGGAGCAAAAAGGATTCTTCTTGCCGTGGGGATCGCATTGCTTAATTTGCAAAGTGCCAGAAACTGTAGACCATGTTTTCTTACATTGCTGGGAGGGCGTTTATTTTTGGGATGTGTTACAGCGAACCATGAAGAAAGACCTCCCTCTGGACCGGCATGGAATCAGGTTTTTAAATGTTGATAGGGTGATATGACCGAGGCGCTGTTTGAACAACCAGGAATCAGCCTTTATTCATTGCTGACCAACAAATATATATAATACTGGCGTGACGTCACCAGCAGCAACAGATACAACATACAAACAGCAGGTTGATAACAAGAACAGCATGGCAGCACAATCGCTGTTTAAGGATGACGTTTCACGTTACCACATAGGGAGCAGGGGGTGCCGTTTGATTTAATCATGCTCTTGGGCCTCCACTCTATTTGGCGATCTAGGATGGCAGGGTATCATGTGGATAAAGATGCTCGGCCTGCGCGAATGTATTTCCGTGAAAGTGTAAATTGGTTTATAGAGATCCAAAAAGCCTCCGCTGAACCTCCTGAGTGGCTCTCTCGATTAGAGCCGCTCACAGCATTGCGCGAATTTTAATCTCATGAAACCAGCACTTGCTGGTGGATAACAGGTGACGTCATGTACAATGAGTATTGTGTAGTTGTATTGACAATTTCGTTTGGGTGGGTTACTGTATCATTTGTTACGTACCAAAGACAGGTACTAAAGGAAAAAAAAACAAAGCCACGATGTCACTTGGAACTTCCTCGGAAAAAAAGACCACATAAATATCAGGTAGTGGAAGGAGTCTCCTTAACGCATTTTGTTCGGTAGGTGTCACGCCGAAAATGACCCCATTCGGCGATTTGTAGGAGGAATAAAGTTTATTGAGCATATCAAGCAAACAGCAAACGTTAGATAATGTGCTGCCATCTGTGAGACATTGTGAAAAACATGTCTCGACTACCATGGCCTCCGAGACGGCGGGCGCGCCCGCCATCTCGGAGGCCATGCGACTACAGCAGAACCTATATGGTTCCGCCGTTCTACGACAGGGAACATATTGCCACATGGCGTCTTTTCATTTAAATAGACAGACGCGCGCTCTTAGCATTTCCAACTTCGGCTTGCGTCTATGCATGCGTAACACTAGGCGTCAGGTATGAACGCGCGTCAATTATGCTGTGGCGTTCGACTTTCATCCTTAGTGTCGACGCGTTCTTATGCTCCGGAGCCTCCAGCTCAAACTCTGCGGGGTATAAAACGGCGTGCGTCGCCGAGCCGTGGTGCTCTTTCTCTTGTGACCCGCCGAAAGACAGCTGCGCCTGTCGTCGCTACCACCGCCGAATTAGGACAAGGTCTTCAATAAAGTGGCTGCCCCAAGACGCTCTCTACGTCTGGCTCTTCTAGTCAAAATACTGCGTGACAATATCATATCAAGCAAACAGGAAACATTACATAATGTGCTGTTTGCCATTTTACTGAGTATAAGGCGATGCTTGTTGCGGTTGGTCGGGAGATTCTCCAGAAGAACAAATCGAACAGCTGCCAGATCGTTAACGCAAGAAGGACGACAGAATGTGACTATTTACGAATGAAAGTGTCACGCCTACGCGCAGTTCATAATACAGGACCATGTGACTACATCACTGTACAAAGTTTTCATGAAGTTGACATAAAAGCGCTCTTAAAGAGATCGAAAACATCTACCATTACTATAGATACGTCGTGCGCGCGCGTGTGGTGTCTGTGTCTGTGCGCATGTGTATGTGTGCAACAACACACGTTGATAAGTATTCACTGAGTGGTTGAAGTGCACACTAGGGGCCGGATTTCGCTATCGCATTCAACTCTTAAAGGCGAAGCTTAAGGGTCCCCCATTCTTTTGTGTTGTGATTTTCTGTAGAGGGCACCAGTAAGTGCAGCATCATGGTTCACATTGCTGTGGACCTTGCATGCAAAGAAGAGGGATTCGCACTCATCTAAGAATTTTTGACAACATATTTGTTTTATTGGTATAATAGCAGAAAAGAAAGAATAATAGACACAGAATGCAGAAATTATAGCAACAATTATATCACATGCACTACGAGAATACAAGCATCTGAGACTAATGTAATGATGACTAGTGATTGACATATTTATGCACCCGCAATCCATATTAGTGCGGTAAGAGAAAATGACTTTACTTCACAACCAAAATATACATACACAGTCAAACTTCGCTACATCGAACGCGGATATACCGAATTATTCACTATATGAAACTCCACTTAACACCCCGGAAATACCACGCATTTTTCATCTTTTATTTCGACTGGGGTCGGACGTGAAATGGATATATCGAACGCCGCGGCCACAGAAAGCGTGCGCCCTGGCGACAAGCGCCAAGGTGAGAGGTGCGCCCTGATGACAGGCGAAGCGAATGGCAGCAATTTCAGTCGTTCCGTACGCAAGCACAGACAGTGAGATGATAGGAGTCTTAATCTATAGCGAGTCTTAATCTAAAGCGATAGAATAACAGAAAGAACACACGGCAAACAACAGTTAAATAATAGCATGGGAAAATAACAAACAACAAAGGAGCTTAAGAAAGCAAGTAGTGTAATGTGAAAGATACACAGGAATCAGGTATACAACAGCTAATGAAAGTTCAGAAAGAAATTTCAGGAGTATAAACAGGTGATGTCATACGTGATGATGACCGGCGGCGTTGAAGGGTCCTCGACGATCAGGTGCAAGAAGTCCGTAGTTCTGGCACAGATTCGATGTTAACGGAGTTGCAGCACCGATGTTTCCGGGGAGGTAGTGCTTGACGGCAACCTCGAGGAGGCTGAGCTAACTCGAAACGATGTCCCGATGCCTACGTTGCAGATGGTAAGCCCGCGCCTCAACTAGATGAAACGGCTAAGGTTAGGTGGCCAGCCGGTACAGAGCCACGCTAACTGCTCCTTGAAGGGATACGCGATGATCGGCTTCTATGCCGTGTCAGGCAAGCGATTAGAACCCTGTGCCTATCAATACTACGCGCTTAAATACGCTGTTGTTTCCCCTGATTCGCTGTCTGCGGAATTGGGGCGTGTTTACAGAGACATTTATTGCAGCACTGCATTTTTGGCTTCGCCCACAAATATACCTCTAGCACGGGAGAGAGCGATGGCTAAACGATTTCTCGTGGTCGCCGAGTCAGCATCTTCCTTCATCTCGCCTTATTGACAGGTCCTAAGTGCCCGAGACGCCGGGGTCCCCTCATGTGCCTGCCACAACTAAAGTGGTCTGGGCTATGCATTAGTTGTCTACCTCGGCGCCGAGGCGCTGCCGACAACACAAAAGCGTACTGTCCGCCCATGGTCAGTGCCCCACTGTGCGCATCTGCAATGCGGATCCGAAGCACCGCATTGCAGCTCGGTATTCCGAGAACATGAGCGGGAGCGCTCGTGAGAAAACATCAAGTCGGTGGTTCCCAGCTCGGAAAGCGATCTCCTACTGGTTTTCTTCGGAAAAGATCGAGGAGCTTCTGAGGTCGCATGTGCGTGGGTGCCGCGAATCTACATTTAGTCCGCCAAGAGGCAATGCCATTTTGTGACACACGCACAGGCTTATTTATCTGCGATGGTAACCATCCTCAATCTTTTGTGCTTTTGTGATGGCATCTGCTTCTTTTTTTGGCGCTCTCAGTGAAGGTGGTTGTCGTCGCCGGTGCATATAGCTGACTACTTCTCTCCGTGCAATATTTTTGTGAGTGGACGCGGACGTAATGGCGCTTGTCATTTAGGAACAGGCCACACCATTTACTTCTAACCAATGCAATGCGTGAGGACTTACTGCGCGTGTAGTTGATCGATTGGTTTGGCGTGAGTTTCACGCGTATTTCTATGTGGCCTTATAAGACTAGTCTGGTTATATCGAACCATTTTGCGATCCCTGCGCTCTTCGATATATGGAGCGTGAAAAGCTAGGCTGGATGGTTCACGATTATTTCCGACGAAGAGCCAGCATGCCAAGACAAGGACAGAGAAAAGGTACACACGTGGACACACCGTCGGCGGAATAACGACCAACTTACTGAGCCATCGACGTGCTTAAGTACACTTATACCGCGCAAGAGCCCTAGCTATAACCACCGGGCTTCACTATCAGGTGGTTTAACCTGATAGTGAAGCCCAGACAAAAAATCGCTGCTCTTTTTCTGTGATAACCGAAGAAGGTTCGCTAACGTTAGTCTGGCCATTCTTTCTGATATAGTGCCACGGGCGTCGTCGTCACTTGAATCCACAGGAGACGAGGGTGCGGAAGATGCGCTTTATTGTTAATGAGGTGGACTTGTGCCTCTCGCACAGGTAACACCAAAGAAAAGTAACTGAACTAGAGCGGCGTGCACATGCACGGCTGCCGCCCCACCAAGGAATACCCATAGCTTATGGGTACCAGCTATTTAAGCGCTGTGATAACAACACAGTACATGCGCATACCTATCATCAGATATTGCACTGTCTGATACGATGGGCCAATCGGAAGTTAATCGCAGTCCGCGCTAACCTATCTAAATAACGCAACAGCTGTCGCTCTATGGTGGCAGCTGCAAATAACGACATGGCACGTGGCATTGCTCCCCCTTTCAAAAACATCGCCTCGACGTTGAAAACAAGCACTGAAGTCATAAGGCACGAAAGTTTTCACAACAAAGATAGAAGAACAAGGGCACATAGTGTCTTAGCGTGCATAATAGGGTTTCAAACCCACGACATGAACGATTTCAGATCGCACACGTCGACGCTGGGAGTCCGTCACACCATCGGGGATGATTTCGCAGATGAGTTCAGCGGCCCTACGCGACGAACAATTTTGTAGGGGCCGAAATAGCGCCGCAGAAGCTTTTCGCTGAGGCCTCGTCGGCGAACTGGTGCCCATAGCCAAGCTTGCTCACCGGGTGTGTATTCCTGATGGCGGTGTCGAAGGTTGTAGCGCCGGGCGTCCGTCGCTTGCTTTCTTGCCGTTCGCAGTCAAGCCAGCTTCCGGGCCTCTTCAGCGCGCTGCTGAAATATTGCTACGCCCGGGTTCGGGTCGCCTTCGTTTACATGCAACATTGCGTGCAGAGTTGTCGCTTCCCGTCCGTAAACAAGAGCGAATGGTGTCAGCCCGGTTGTCGCCTGGACGGCCGTATTATAGGCGAAGGTGACATATGGGGGCACTTCATCCCATGTTTTGTGTTCAACATCAACGTACATCGACATCATGTCCGCCAGGGTGCTGTTGAGCCGTTCTGTGAGGCCGTTAGTTTGCGGGTGATATGCGGTAATTCGGCGATGGGTGGTGTGGCTGTGCTGCAAAAGGGCTTGCGTTAGCTCGCAGCAGAAGGCTGTCCATCTGACAGTGATAACGACCTGAGGTGCAGCGTGGCACAGGACAATTTGGTAAACGAAGAATCTGGCGGCCTCTTCAGCAGTGGCTCGAGCAAGGGCGCTGGTTTCTGCGTAGCGAGTCAGGTAATCTGTCCGAACAATGATCCACTTGTTTCCTGCGGTAGACGTCGGGAACGGCCCCAGAAAGTCCATTCCGATTTGTTCGAAGGGCCTTGTTGAGGGTCGAAGTGGCTGGAGCAGTCCGGCTGGTTTTGTTGGCGGCCTCTTGCGGCGGTGACACTCTCGGCACGTCCGTACGTAGTGCGTGACTTCTAGAATGCGCGGCCAGTAGTAGCGCTCACGGATCCGCGCAAGCGTTCGTGTACACCGAAGATGCCCGGAGGTTGGTTCGTCATGTGACGCCTGCAAGACTTCCCGACGCAGTGACGACGTCACGACGAGAAGCTAGGTGCTCTTCCTAGAGTCAAAGTTCTTTTTTACAAGGACCCCGTCTTTTAAGCAGAATGTGTGAAGGGAACGCCTGAAAGTTCGGGGTATCTCCGTACGTTTTCCTTGAAGATGTTCAACGAGACACTTCAGTTCAGGGTCAGCCCGTTGTTGGGCGGCGAAGTCGGAAGCGGTGATCACGCCCAGGAAACTGGCGTCGTCGTCTGCACACGGCGGTGGTTGCTCAACCGGGGCTCGAGACAAACAGTCTGCGTCCGAATGCTTTCTTCCGTTCTTGTGCACTACCGATATGTCGAACTCGTGGAGCCGCAAGCTCCATCTTGCGAGACGTCCGGATTAATTCTTTAGATTCGCAAGCCAGCATAAAGATGGTGGTCGGTAACGATGGTGAAATATCTCACGTACAAATATGGGCGGAATTTGGAAGTTGCCCACACAATTGCCAGACATTCCTTCTCGGTGGTAGAATAGTTGGACTCTGCCTTAGACAAGGATCGACTGGCGTAGGCGATGACGTGTTCTCGTCCGTCCCGCCTTTGAACAAGAACGGCACCGAGGCCGACACTGCTGGCGTCGGTATGAATTTCCGGTGCCGCGTTGTCGTCAAAGTGGGCCGAAATAGGGGGTGCCTGAAGACGTTGCTTGAGCTCCCGAAACGCTTCTTCTTGAGGTGCTTCCCACACAAACGAGCTGTCTTTTGTAAGGCGCGTCAGGGGCTCGGAGACCCGCGAGAAGTCCTTGACGAAGCGCCTATAGTATGCGCTAAGTCCGAGGAAGCTTCCGACGCTCTTCTTTTCGCGGGGCTGCGGGAAGTCTCGAACTGCAGATGTCTTCTCTGGGTCTGGTAGAACAACGGCCGAAATGACAATGTGACCAAGGAACTTCAGCGGCTCGTAGGCAAAACGGCATTTTTCGGGTTTTAACGTAAGTCCTGAAGCCTTAATTGCACAAAGTACCACTTTTAACCTGCTCAGGAGTTCCTCGAAAGATGGAGTGAAGACTATGACATCGTCCAGCTATACCAAACAAGTTTGCCATTTAAGGCCAGCCAATACGGTGTTCATTACCCTTTGGAAAGTTGCAGGGGCAGTGCAGAGTCCAAAAGGCATGACTTTGAACTGGTATAGACAGTCTGGTGTAATAAAGGCCGTCTTTTCGCGATCCCTTCCATCAACTTCCACCTGCCAGTAGCCAGCCCTTAGATCCATAGATGAAAAGTATCGGGCATTGCAGAGACGATCGAGGGCGTCATCGATTCGAGGGAGCGGATAAACGCCCTTCCTGGTGGCCTTAGTGAGCCGGCGATAGTCGACGCAGAACCTTGGAGTGCCGTCCCGTTTTTTCACGGTCATGACAGGGGAAGCCCAAGTGCTTTGGGAAGGCTCAATGATGTCGTCATGAAGCATTTCTTGTACCTGTTGCCGGATTGCCTCACGTTCTTTCATAGACACACGGTACGGCGACTGGTGGCTTGGTTGCACATTTTCATCAGTTATGATGCTATGGTTCACAAGCGTTGTCTGGCGGATCTTGGATGATGTGGCGAAACAATCCTGGTAGCTATAGAGTAGTTTTTGCAGCCTTTCCTGTCTTTCCACGGGCAACGCCAGATTCACGTCAAAGAATACGTCACGTGTACGAGAATGCAGTGCGTCGTCGATCGTGAATACACTACTTGTGTCTGGGATGGTCTCAAATAGTGCAACAGTGGTGCCTTTGGCAAGGTGACGATATTCTGAGCAGAAATTAGTGATAGGTACATTGACGGTTCCTTCAATGATGTGAACGATTCCTCTGGCAACAGCCAAACCTTTTTCAAACAGGAAACTCTGGTTGGCCTCGACCAACCCTTCGGCGCAGATGCAGCTGTCAGCGCCCGCAGGGGGAACAACACTCGAGCGTGGTGGCAATGTGACGTGCTCATCGAGAACCATTAGTGCAGCAGATAATGCAGAGCTTGGATTTTGCGTGATGCCCGTATCTGGTGACAGAGTGATTGTTTGCGCTCGAAAATCTATGATTGCTTTGTTCGCCGAAAGCAAGTCCGCACCGAGAATGATGTTCCGAGAGCACTGGTACAGGATGACGAAAACAGTAGGGTAAGTATGCCCTTCCACATGAACACGAGCTGTGCACCTTCCCTTCGGTGTTATCCCATGACCGCCTGCTGTTCGTACCTGTGGGCCTTCCCACGAAGCCAGCACCTTCTTCAGCTGATCGGCGAACGCCGCGCTCATGACGGAGAAGTCAACACCGGTATCAACCAACGCAATTACGTCCCGGTTGTCAATTTTCACTGCCAGATCCGTCGATTTTACCTTGGCGTTACAGGTTTGTCGTGGTGTGCTGTCGCGGCTTGGAAGGAAGTTGGTGCTGATATGTTCGTTTCTCTCGCACGTTGCAGGTAGTGTTACTCCACTGAGACTTTCGGGCAGGGGAGGGTCTTCAGGAATGCGCGTGCAGCAATCACACCTGCATTGGTTGCCGTATTCAGTTTCCCAGGTGAGGGCTAGGGGACTTTCCCCATGCTGCGCCTATGTTGGCAGGGTGCGGTGAAGGGTAACGGCGAGACGAAGGCGATAGCGACCTGTAGCGGCCCGCTGGCGAATTTTGCCGCTCTAAATAATCTTCAATCTCAGCTGGCCTTTGACCTGGTTGCGGACGTGAAACACCGACTGGAAATCCATGTATTCCGAGGTTCCTGTAAAACCAGTGGCGGTATAAGTGGCCAGGTTCGCCGCAGTGGAAACAAAGCGGGCGGTGGTCGTTAGTCCTCCACACGTCGGACTTTCGAGGAACAACTTTTTCAACGGGAGGTCGGTAGCCGTTTGGTTGTGGGCGTGGCGGTGGCGCGTACGTCGATTGAGTGGTGCGGACCGGGTTGCGCACAGCCGCGGCGTACGACATAATTTGCGGTCCTCGTGGAGCCTGCAACGGGCGACTCTGTGCGCAACGAACAGAGCAACGCCTAGCAACGCTGTATGCAAGCGTTCCTTTTGTTGTCAATAAAGGAGTCTTCTTGTGCCCACCATCGTGTGCAGACGCTTTCTACAACACGCTCGATACATGGTGTCAGAAGTCGGATATGCCACCATGACTGAACTACACCCGCCCGACTCACTGCAATTAGGTGATAACGCAGCGGCGTCCTGGCAGACATTCAAGCAACGCATCGAGCTGTATCTGATAGCTACGGAGCCCATCAAACCACGCAGTAAGGAACAGAAAGCTGCAACTTTTTTTTTGCACGTCGCCGGTCAAGAAGCAATTGATGTGTTCAATACCCTGAACCTGACGCCGGAGGAAGGTAACGACTACAACGCTTTGCTTCAAGCTTTTGAAGCCTACTGCTTGCCCAAATGTAATGAGACTTACGAACGCTATGTGTTTCGCTCGCGTCGTCAGGCACACGGACAGCCATTCGAACATTTATTTCGGGACTTGCAGCTAAAAGCAACATGCAACTTCAGTGCTTTACGAGACTCTATGCTGAGGGACCCAATCCTGTATGGCATTTCTAGCGCTTCCCCGCGTGCAAAGCTTCTTCGCAAGAAGGACCTGACCCTCGTCATAGCAGTGGAAAACTGCAAGGCTCAGGAACTTCCTGCATCGCAAAATAAAGCGTGCGCTGAGGAAAACAAGACTGAACCTGTTTCAAGAACACCACTTAAACAGGGGCGGAAAAAATGCCGGTACTGCAACCTGTCACATGTGCAAGAAAGTGTCCGGCGTACGGAAATATATGCAACAATTGCATGAAGCGTAATCACTTCGCAGCTTGCTGTACAAGCAACCAAGCAGATGTTGATGACGTGGTCGACGGAGTGGAGAGCGACGGTGACTTCGACGTTCTGGAGATCAGAACAACGCAAAGCAAGCGCGGTTACGAAAGTCGCGATTGAGTTGTCACAACGATCATTGAAGGAAAGGAGGTGCGGATGAAGGTCGGCACCGGAGTGCAGGCTAACTCAATGCCGCGTTCGCTGTTCAACAGGCTCGGTACGAAGCAGCAGCCGTACCCAACGAGGAGCGTCTTGCGTCATTATGGGGGTGGTGAAATACCACACTGTGGAAAGGTTCGCCTCACCGTGCAGTTCGACAAGCGGCTTGTTCCGCTTGAGTTCTTCATAGTAAAGAAGAAGCAAGCAATTTTGGGCCTCGAGGCTAGTGAGCAACTTGGTCTGGTCAACAGAGTCAACGCGGTGGATAACAGCGATGGATACGCAAGCCTAAAGCAGACATACCCAAGGCTATTCACTGGCATTGGAAGGACGCGTCGCGAGTACAAAATGGTGCTTCGAGAGGACGCTGTCCCTGTAGCGCAGCCTACCCGGCGTGTGCCTTACGCGCTCAGAAAGCCACTCAAGAAAGAGCTCGGGCGGATGTGTGCCGCGAACATCATTGAGAAAGTGCAAGAGGCGTCAGACTGGGTGAGTCCCTTGGTTATCGTGAGGAAGAAAAATGGAGACCTGAGAGTTTACATGGACCCGCGGGCAATTAACAGGGCAGTGAAAAGAGAACACTTTCAGTTGCCATGCCGGGAAGAAATCGAGGGCGAACTAGCGCAAGCAAGCTTTTTCAGCAGACGATGCAAACAGCGGTTTTCATCGAATTCCTTTAGATAGAAAGACTTCAGAAATTTGCACATTCAGTTCCCCGTTCGGTCATTATCGGTATCTCAGATTACCGTTCGCTATTGCATCTGCACCCGAAGTTTTCCAGCGTACCATGAGCCAGGTATTCGATGACCTCCCAGGAACGCGTGTGTACATCGACGATGTGCTCGTGTGTGGTTCTAGCAAAAAGGAACACGATGAACGCCTGCACAAAGCGCTAGCGAGGGCACAGGCTGAGGGCCTTACTTTGAATGCGGAAAAGTGCATTTTCGGCCAAATTGAAATCACCTTCCTGGGTGATAAAATTAGCTCCAAAGGTATTGAGCCTAATCCCGACCTGATAAAGTGCATCTTAACCCAACCTGCGCCGAAGACCAATAAAGACGTTCAACGCTTCCTTGGAGCAGTGAACTACGTCGGAAAGTATTTGCCACTATTGTCAGCCCACACTGAGGCCTTGCGCAGCCTATTAAAGAACGATTCAGTTTTCGAGTGGACGCAGGTTCACGAGCGTGAGTGGGAGCAACTCAAAATGATGCTGACGAAAGCGCCAGTCCTGGCTGTTTTTAATTCCGAGCTTCCCACGAAGCTGTCGACGGACGCGTCTGCGTTTGCACTCGGAGCGGTCCTTTCCGAACAACACGGACGCGATTGGCGTCCCGTAGGATACGCGTCGCGAGCACTCACAGAAACCGAGCGAAGTTATGCTCAAATAGAAAAGGAGGCATGAGGCATACCATTCGGCTGTGAAAAGTTTAATGATTATGTAACTGGAAGGACATATTGCTGTCGAAACTGACCACAGCCCATTAATGGCGATTTCAAAGAAAGAAATAGGTGACATGCCACCCCGTCCGCAGCGCCCATTTCTTCGGCTGCTGAAATATGAATATGATTTGCAGCATGTTCCAGGCAGCAAATTAGTTGTTGCGGACACCTTGTCAAGAATCCCAGCCTAGGAACACCCAGGCGAGGGCACAACAGATGTTGAAGTTCATGCTGTGGGCATCCTTACTTTTCCACCCTTTCCCGTCTGCAGGCAGCAACGGCCAGTGATGAAACGCTACAAGTTGTCATTTCGAGCTTGCTGTCGTCAACCCCAGTAGAGGGGGAGCTAAAGCCATTCACAGCCGAGCTTTCTGTGGTCAACGGAATACTGCTAAAAGGAACCAAAGTAGTGGTACCTGCAAGCATGCGAACGGAGATGCTGAGACGTGTGCACCAAGGGCATCTCGGGTTAGGTAAGTGCAAATCAAGGGCCCGTAAATTGATGTATTGGCCAGGAATGGCAGCAGATATTGCAGATTTTATTGACAGGTGTGACGTCTGCAAGAAGTTTGCTTATGGGCAACCTGACGAGCCCCTTCTTCAGCGCACCGTCCGTGACTTGCCGTGGGCTAGAGTTGGCGCCGATCTTTTTCAGCATGCTGGAAAGAATTTCTTGGTTGTCTATGACACCTACTCTAATTTTCCTGAAGTCGAAGAGCTAAAGGAAACCTCAGCAACAGCTGTCATTCCGAAACTACAACAGATCTTTGCGAGACACGGGTTACCATTAGAAGTTTGCAGTGATGGCGGCCCTCAGTTCACGTCAAAAGAGTTTAAAGATTTTGCGGCTCGATATGACTTCCAGCATACAATTTCAAGTCCGCATTTTCCCAGATCCAATGGACTCGCCGAGAAGGGCGTGCAAGGAGTCAAGCGGCTTCTGGATAATACGGAGAGGAGTAAAGAGGATTTCCATTTGGGCCTTCTGAACTACAGGGTGTGCCCTCTTGAGGACGGCCGGCCGCCAGCAGAGCTGTTGATGGGACGGAGCCTCAGAACGCTGCTTCCAGATTTCTCAGTGTCACCCCCAAGGCCCGTGCGAAAACATGTTCAAGCAAAGACCCCAAGAAGATCACTTGCTATATTGCAGAAGGGAGACGTCGTACGCGTTCTCAATGATGGTAGATGGAAAATAAAAGCGCAAGTCCAAGATCTCGTGGCGCCAAGGTCGTACACCGTTCTGACAGAAGATGGCCGGGTTTTCCGTCGAAATAGAGAACACCTCCGCAAAACGCCAGAAGCGTTCTGTCGATTCTCCCATTACAATGCCGACGACACTTCCGATTCATCTACAAGTGACGCCATACCGCCGGGGCCAGAACCTCCGCAGGCTACACAGGACCGACGACCACCTGAGGGGTACATCTGGGTCAACGAACAGTGACGATTTCTACCGACGATCCACCAGACCCCAAAAACCACCGCTTCGCCTGGCCTACAGTCACGGATTCCAACCAAGTGAATCAGCCTAGGAGAGAGGACCGTTACCAACCGGCGTTAAATGGTTTCTGTGTTTTCAGTGTTTTTTGTGTTCGCGTTCAAAGAAAGGAGGATGCAACGGGCGACTCTGTGCGCAACCAACAGAGCAACGCCTGGCAACGCTGTATTCAAGCGCTCCTTTTGTTGTCAATAAAGGAGTCTTCTTGTGGCCACCATCGTGTGCAGACGCTTTCTACAACACGCTCGATACAGAGCCCACTCAGGTTTCTGGTTTGGTGGGACTAATGGTCCGGTCCCCTGTGCCTGCTGAACATCTTGTCTGACGACATCGCTTAACTTCGCGGCTTGAGGACAAGAACTCGGGAACAGCTTCCGCAGTTCCTCTTGCACAACAGCCTTTATGGTGTCCCGAAGGCTGCTGACGGTTATTGCATTGAGCTCGGCTGGCGACGTACCGCATGTCATAGCAGGCCGTCCGTACTGTCTCGAGCGTACGTCGAGAATCTTTTCCATGGCAGCAGCTTCCGTGAAAAATTGGGAGACGGTTTGCGGTGGATTGCGCATAAAGCCAGCAAAAAGTTCTTCTTTCACTCCTCTGGTAAGGAAACCGAGCTTTTTTCCTCTGACATTTCAGGATCGGCCCTACGAAACAGATGCTTCATTTCTTCGACGAAGACAGCGACACTCTCGTTGGGGAGCTGGAAGCGTGAATGCAGCTGCCTCTCTGCCCGTTCCTGGCGAGCAACGCTTGAGAACGTCCGAAGAAAGCTGCCTTTGAAATCCTCCCACGTCCTAAGCACAGATTCTTGCTTGATGAACCAGGTACGCGCAGACTCTTCCAGGGTAAAGTAGACCACTGCAGCTTCGCTTCGTCGTTCCACTTGTTGATGGTCGCCACATCCTCGAACTGTTCCAGCCAGTCCTCGGGGTCGTCGCACGGCGTTCCGCGGAATTTCGGGGGTTCGCGGGGTTGCTGCAATACGACGGCTGTTGGCAAATGGTCTTCACTCATCTTGACAGGCGCGGCTTATTTTGTGGCGGGTGTTTTTTCTGGAAGCAGGCCGTACTCAGGGGGAAGACCTAGCTGTCGACGGCCTCTGCTCTGGTCGTCTTCCTTTGCTTGGTGAGGACTGGTGTCACGGCTGCACGATGGAGTATTGGACATACCCAGCACCTCCACCAGATGTCACGGGTGTCGTCGTCATTTGAATCCACAGGAGACGAGGGTGCGGCAGACACGCTTTATTGTTAATGAGGCGGGCTTGTGCCTCTCGCATAGGAAACACTAAAGAAAAGTAACTGAACAACAGAAAGAAAAGTAACTGGACTAGAGCGGCGTGCATATGCACGGCTGACGGCCCACCAAGGAATAATCCATAGCTTATGTGTTACCAGCTATTTAAGCGCTGTGATAACAACACAGTACATGCGCATACCCAGGCACGTAGCCAGGATTTTATTTCGGGGAGGGCCCAAAAAGCATCATCATCATCATCATTATTTATTCACCCTTAAAGGCCCTTTTCAGGGTATTACATAACAAAAGGGGGCGACAACAGCGCCAATAACAGCATGGTAATTATTATACAATGCTTAAAGGAGTACTGACACGAATTTTTGACATTCTCGTATTGTTGCTGTAAATGAAAGCACTGGCGTGGAGAACCCCAAAAACAGTGTCATGGTGCCCCGCAACGCAATGAATATATTTTTAATACGGCTCCGTTAAACGCTCACTTTCGGTTTCGATTTCGAGGGGGCGGTTTCCTAGTGACGTACCAACATAGTCGGACGACGTCTGAGTCACGTAGGGACAGAAATTCTTCATAGCGTCGCTGCAACTCTGTCGTCTTTGGTCAATTACACCTGAGGCACGCAAACAACGGCAATTTCACGGTCGTCCAGTGACTCTGACAGCGATTTCGGCGTTTTTTAAGAGCCCGTGTTCATACGTCATTGTAGTGTCCATTGCAATGGGGCTGGCTTGCTGTGCTGGGCGACGAAAACTTTAAAACCAAATTAAAATATTTTGTATGTGTTTCCTGGCTTCCGTGTGCGGAGGGCGTTAACAATACATGGCTAGGAAACGAAAAATGTATATTTTGCGCCGCCGCAAAATCGTGTCAGTACTCCTTTAAAAAAACTTGCCCGGGAATATAGAAGGCGCTTAATTATTAGACGAGAATGACAACAGAGTGGAATACAGTACAAAAGACGAGTCCATCCGAGATGGAAAGCAAGTTTTTTGACACTGCAGTAAAGCTAGTGGGTGTGCACGAGAAGGAATACTTTCTAACCAAGTAATCTAGACGAAGAAGGGCCATACAGAGTCAGTGACGGAAAGAGGAGCCACAAAAAAAAAAGCAGTGCAACGGAATCAGGCGCCCACTTTGCAGGAAGTAAAAAAAATATTTGTCGGACGCTTTCTCTGCTCAATTTCTCAAACTTTGTCTCAACTACAGGCGTGCGAGAAGAACGTGAGCCACTTTATGACAGCAACTCTTAAGAAAAAAACAGACATATTCGCGAAAACAATTTCATTGAACCACAAAGAACCAAAACACGGATGCTTTCATCACACAAAAGATGCAGAACATTAATATTCGTTTTAGGAAGCAATATTAAAGAATGACATTGCCAGTGGTTTTACAATATAGTAAAAGTTAACGCAAAAGAAAAAAGAAGCGACCATGCAGCTTGGCCAAAAAGAGTGGTTCACGCTGCACTTTTCATGCGTCACGGTTTCTCTATAAACACGGTTTCGTCGACACTGAGTTGCATCCGGTGAATTGACATAAGAACCAGGCCATTAAGCCACTCTTCAGCTGAACGGTTCTTCAAAATATGTATGTTCTTACTCTTTTTAGTGTCGAGAAGCTGCGTTCTGCAGCAGCTGTACTCATCGGGATTGTCGCCAATATCTTGAGTGTGTGAACGTTCGGCACGAGGGCTTTGTTGCATTCAGGTAAAGCACCCGTCGCAGAGCGGGGAAGTTCCTCCTCTTGAATGGTTTGCTATTTAGCTTTCCACGTTTCCCATTCACCTTTTAGCGTAACGATGTGCGCTGTTGTCATATCTCTGAGGTAAAAGTCGAAGGCCGGCTGAACAGATTCAAATTTGCCCTTGCAGGCGTGCTTTGGCAACACAAATTGCAAACTTCGCCGCGTTTTCCGATGGTCTGCAAAGCGCCGTTTGAGGGAATCTTTCAGGTCATCTACCTATGGAATGAACGAGGCTCACAGTACCCTTCTGCAGAACTACAAGCGACCCTGGTTACCTTGTTTGTTTACCCTTTTCACTCCTTCCGCCACGCGGGCGCCTGCCCCACGATACAGGCAGCGGAAAAAGGGTGGTGGGATTCGTAGAGGTGCCAGCAGGGTTGAACGGGTTAATGGGTCCTCGAAGCCGTCGCTTTCCATACAAAAGTCCCCTTTTCCAAGCTTTCCGTTAGCTTCCGCCGTCCGGTCGTGGAAAAACTCTGCGTCTGTGGCAAAGCAAAGCCGTACGCGTGCTTGTTCCCACGCTGCGCAGCTATCAGTTAAACAAAGCACCTGAATGCTCCCTAAGTTGCCGCCACTACGCGACTGTAAAAATGACGCCCGCAATATGTCGCCTGCTAGCTATGCAGCATCAAAGACACCGCTCCTCTCGTTAAGAAGGACATTTCCTCAGGGAATCCACCGGTGGAGTCAACGCTATCTTTTTCTGTATGTCCTGTCATTCTTTGCACTGTTCCTTGAAGCAATCCAACTACCGAGCGCCCTAACCGTAGATGAGAATCCCCGTTTCGCGCAATAGTCATGGTCGCTTTTGCCCAGAAAACCCGACACAACCATACTGATGCGACGAAGAAAAGTCGCACAAAGTACGGGCAGATGACGTCGTTTTCTTTGGTTTCGAAGCCGTATGGCAACATTTTGTTCGTTCTGGTAATTTTGTTTCCAACAAGCTTGTCTTACATACATTAAAATGTCTCGCGTTGCGAAGTTTTCTGTTTCTCTCCCCAATCACAAAGCAGCAACTATTTCCGATAACTGGTTTCAGTAGTTTCAGTTGGTACGACCGTTGTGTCAGGAAGATTGATACGTTGGTCGCTATCTTGGGAGTGTTCAGCTATCGTGTTGCGATCTGTTGCAAAATTACAGAGGTTATTCCTGTGCTGACAAAATGTTTCTTTGAGGTTTTTCGTTTCGCCGATGTAGCTCGCATTGCATATTTGTATACAGTGCCTTGGGGTCTCTCCTTCGGTGAACGGCCTTTGGCAATATGTAGAGAACATGTGGTCGTGGGCTTGTGAGTCACTCGGATGCCTTCTCTTCTGAGAATACGGCCGATGGTTTCGCTAACGCCTCAGACATACGGGAGAGTGCATGGTGTTTCTGTTGATTCAGGAGCCGGAGGCTGAATCCTCGGCAAGCGTAGCCGTGCTTTTGGAATTGAAGTGCTTTCGGAATAAAGGTTCTTGGTTAGCTGTTTTTAGTGACTTCCTTGACTATCGTTTGTTTTTCATTTGTTTAAGTGCGCCCGGTGCTACTTGTACTTGTGCCTCTATACCCCTGCGTTAATGGCTGACGACAAACTTCGGGGGGGGGGGGGGGGCCGGGCCCCCCTGGGCCCCCCCTTGCCTACGTGCCTGCGCATACCTATCATCAGATATTTCACTGTCTGGTACGATGGGCCCATCGGCAGTTAATCGCAGTCCGCGCTAACCTATCTAAATGACGCAACAGCTGTCGCAAGATGGTGGCAGCTGCAAAGAATGGCATGGCACGTGGCAATAGTACGCCTCAAGCAGTTCGCGCGCAATTCTTACAGTTCGCGCGCAACATCGGCAACAACAATGGCGCAACAACTTGATTTTAATGTTTCGTCGATCAGCACCTGCGTGCGAAGCCCCTTTGCGACGGAGAGAGCCGTGAACAGTGAAGAAAGTGCGTCATCAAAAGTGCTGTCGGATTCACTGTGCAACATTGATATCATCGTTGTAGTTTGCGTGCACCACATGCAACTGACAGCAGCCGAGAGAGCTGCTGTGGCTCCACTCTACCTCCGGCTGTATGTGGACGTCACTATGTAACGGCCGCCTCGAAATGGAAATCCTGTTTATATGGTAGTCGTAGTAAAAGTGTAGCGATTGCGTTGGGAGACTTCACGACAGTCGTTTTAGTGTTCGCGACACCAGGGGTTTTATTTACAGCAACAATACAAAAATGTGCCCAATAATTCCAGTAGGCAAAAATACAGATCGCCAGTTTATAGAACAAACATCTTATGTAAGAACATGCAATGAACCAGGTCAAAATATGCCATGGTAGCGCGATAAGTAAGATGGTCGTCAGCGTCTCCACCTTGCAGCACGATTGGCCGTGCGCGCAGTTCCGCAAGGTCGGCCTAAGGTCTTTAATACAGATGGCTATAGACGAGCCTCACGCACTACGCATCAATTTGGGATGCGGTAACCTGGGCGCTCGTCTACGTCTGGGGAACTGTTGGTGTTTTGCAGCGTTTCGTTCGACGCCGACCGAAGCGAATGACGTGGCCACTTCAATGGGCGACGAGCGCTCTATCGAGGAAGAGGTGCAGAAGCAGATTTTTCTTAGCTCGACGCTGCCCATGCATTTTCCTTGGCCCTTGTACTTGTTGATTCGGGACACTTCGCCGAGGAGCTGAACGCTGTGGTCTCCGTCCACCAAGCGCAATGTAGCCTCAAAAATTGCGCCACTCGGTGACACTAAGACACTGAGGCGGTAGCCGACGACCTTTTCCGGTGCCCGGGATAGCAGCACTCGTGCGTCCAGCACTGTGATCAGGGAAAGTATGGCGCATAAATGGCGAAACCGCGTCAGACGTTTGTTCAGGATGCCGACCAGAGTTGTAGCCATGCTGACCACCTTCGGTTCTGCGTAGAGGAAAGGAGACCGACGGTCAGCTCTCGCTCAGATGTTTTCATTGACAGCACCTCTAAGCGAGCAGTGCGTAAGCGATGTCAAAAACGAGTTTAAGCGCAAGAACAAAACTGTGGGCCGTTCTACGAGCCGAGACACAAAAACGTCCTCTAGAAGTGGGTTTCCGAACCAGTGAAACGCTTGTTTTAGCTAAAGCGCCACCAAACATCAGCGCAACACCTAACGAAAACAGATTACACATACATTCGCACCTCACGAGCCTGGGTCTGTAGCCTCCTGGTTAAGACACTTGGCTTCCGAGGATGAGATCCCGGCTTCGGACCCCAGCATAGCCAACAATTCCTGCATTTTTTTTTGTTTTTTCTATCCTCCTTTCTTTTGGAGGCTATCATACTCATTCATATGTTACGCAAGGTTCTGCCACCTTTGAGACACGTGCGCTTACAGCTGGTTGGTCAAAGCGGCGAGGTCTCGTGACCGGCTGGCTCAATCCTGCGGACTACTAGCTCGACACCGACAACGACATTGCGTGTAATAAGGCAGCTTCGCTGTAAAATAAATGTTAGATTTGTTCAAATGCACTCAAAAAGTCTCGTGCGCAACCACTGGAAGTGTTGACAGCGAACATAGCTACTGACATGTACATTTTATCGTCTTAACTTTGTAGTGCCTCGTCATGGAAAGAAGCAATCTTGCACCACCAGAATGTGGCGACTAAATGCGTGAGATGGCGCCGACATGACGACGGTGTTACCGCATTCGCGTTGTTGGTACCTTATTCACATTGTTCAGCCTGGTGCGCTGTTCTATTTCATTGAAGCAAGGCCACTGCTTTCATGGGTGCGCACGATTATGAAAACAAATGGCAGCAATCACTGCTATGTAGCGCGAGGCCACTAGGAATTCCACACTGGTTTCGCAGAAATAGAGGCTGCTTAGTGGACGAAAATTCGCTTTTGTCTTGGGTTTGAACCCTGGACCAACGCCTGTCCGGGGCGCTCGCTCTACGACTGAGCTAACCAGGAGGTCAGCAATTGGCTAAGCGAGGAAGAATTGATCGATGACTCGAAGCGCAACGACATGAATATGGCAAATGAGTTCTGCTGAAATGTAGCAAGGTGGTTTAGCACTTATGGATGCCAATCTTCGCGTTCATAACCGTTACTTCGCCTAGTGCAATGCCGCAGAACTCATTTGCATTAGGATTAACTGACGTACTACATTACAAGAAAAAAATGCTTGAAGTGTTGCCTGTTCTGACACATCAATGTGCTCGCCGGATATGGTAAGTCTTCGCAAAACAGTGCTTCTCAGGGTTTAACACGAGAGGTCCATACAGTGATATATTTCATAGTAACAAAGATACTACTGAAACACATTGCTCCGCGTGATGCTGTTGTGATTTGCTATATGTGTCAAAGTGCTTCTCTATCCTTGAACTGGTATAGCGCATTGCAGAAAGAAGATAGACAGCCAGGCAGACTGACACAAGAGGACAGAGCGCTATCTTCCAACTGAGCTTTATTCGCAAATTGCATCAAATATGTAGAGTCGCGCAAGCATACAAAAACACCCGAACGTATCGTCAAGATCAGATAAACCATCGCAGTCACAGACCAAAGGTTCATAGACGGTTCGCCTGGTTAAGGAAGGACAGCTCATGTTCAGATAAAGCCCAGTCGTATGTTACATTGCCGCAGTAAGAAAAGAAGAGAAATAACTAAGATTGTACTTTGTCTTGTCTGCATGGAGGAATGTGCATGCAACGATGTTCTAAATTTGAAATATTGGGGATATGGAAAAGATGAACGAAGAAGTGTAGTCATTTTCTGGTCTACTAAGATTCCCTTGTACAGAGTAGACAGCCCGAAAGGATGTAGCGTCTACGCTGTCGCTACACTTAACAACCATATTCCATGCTCTCATAAGCAGTTTAACATCTTACACATAAACACGCGTAACCTAAGAAGTAAAGAGTGACAACTTAGTGGCTCGTATGTACGCATCTACGATAGCTTTGGCATTTTATAGAGACACTAAATTGAATTGGAATTTTTCATCTAAATATATTACTTTTTCACATAACAAGAGCCGCACTTTTGCGAGAAGACGTTTGGTGAGCTATAAGATGCGTAAAAAGGGAAAAAGAACAAGGGCGAACGCCTTCTCGGAGGTTCCCGCTGACGTCACACAGACATGTCATACATGACGTCACACAGTTTTGACGGCGCCTATTAAGTCCTGTATACGGATGCACACCTTTCTCTTCTCTTCCACCATGCGTGAATTATAGACCCTTTTCATAAACTGCAAGCTAGCTTTCCTGCAATGCAGCTTGCCCTTCGAATGGCGGCATTGGCCATCCGGCAAACAACGTGTGCAAGCCCAATTTGCTTGCGATCATCATCATCAGCCTGTTTAGGTCCACTGCAGGACGAAGGCCTCTCCCAACGATTTCCAATCCACCCTATCCTGAGCGAGTTGGTTCCACTTTATGCCTGCAAACTTTTTAATTTCATCGCTCCATCTAACCTTTTGCCTGCCTCTGTTACGTTTTCCCTCTCTTGGTATCCATTCCGTCGCTCTTACTGTCCATCAGTTATCTTTCCTCCTCACGACATGCCCTGCCCAGGTCCACTTCTTTCTTTTAATTGATATAATAATATCGGCTACTCCTGTCTGTTCTCTGATCCATTCCGCTCGTTTTTTATCTCTTAGCGTTACCCCCAACATTTTTCTTTCCATTGCACGTTGCGCGCTCCTTAGTTTCATCTCTAGTCTTTTCGTTATCCTCCACGTTTCTGCACCGTACGTTAGGGCATGTAAAATGTCGACGCAGCCCTTCTGATACAAACATCCCCAAAAAACGGGCCGCAGCATGTGCAACTTGAATTTTAACAGCATTTAAATAAAGGCAGCTGTCGCCATTAGTAGGGCAAGAGTCATTGCAGGGAAGCTAGCTTTACAGTTTATGAAAAGGGTCTATACCTACTCGCACTACGGAACTCCAGGATAGATACACCACTAAACACGCACGGACTCTTACGGTTGCTCTTATTTATGATAAGTCATAGAAAATTCCTTAGATCTTGAAGTTAAATTTTGGTGATGGGTCTTCTCCCTGGATGGTTCTGATGACCGCGGCGACACGTTGAAGGACGGAGTTTGGAGCAAGATGTCCTCACAGGAAAACACGCAGGTTTATTTACACTATTTACAAAACCTGGCCGGGGCGGCCAGTATTGTCACAGACATCACAACACAACACAACTGGGCTCAAACCACACCAAGCGGTTCATTCGGAGCCCTTAACGTTTGTACTCAAACGTGAATAAGCACTAAGCTATAAATGTTCATCATATCTCGTCAAAGGCAGCGCCAAGCTCGACCTAGTTAGCGCTAAGCTCTCCCCTCCTCCTCTCTTCTCTGTTGTCCGTTAAATACACCTGATCGCTTCGGCTACGCCTTCCAGGTGCAACCCACATGCAGCATTTCACCAATAAAAAAAAACGTGTTCACTCTCTCTACCACAGCCTACGGTTACGCCTTCGCGTTCCCACACTTCGACCCGCTAGCTGCACGGAGCTTCTCCGAAAGATAGAATCGGTCGCTAGTCCGGTGATGAGTTGCCAGAACTCTGCAGCAGGCCCAAATTGGCACTCTATTTACCCGGAAGCATGCATCCAAGCCGCCCGTTCAACAGGGCTGCTAGACAGGTCTATTGTCATCAAAAGCACTTCCGTACACTTCCACGGCGGGGTCATCCCTTGGCGAGAAGTCGACCACGCCGAAAAGTCAAAGGATTACTTTGACAGGGAGCCCCCGCTGTTCTTGCAAGCGACACCTCCCCTTTTGTTCCTTTCTCAGATGCCCCGTTTCCTCCGAAAATGCTCTACGACGCCGCAGTGAAGAGATCTGTCACCCGTCATATCCCCTCTGCTGTGCAGCTATGTACTACGTCACAGCAATAACTGACCGCGTGCATCGCGGGAACAAGGCCGCCGCTTTTACTGCGTACCGAGTATTCGAATACGACGACGTTTCTACAGAAAAGCGATGCGCCCGGCCGCCATCGCCTGCTCTTCCCCGTCGATCTACCGCCGAACATAACACTTGAGGCACTTAAATCGCCAGCTAGCAGACCTTTAAATATCTGAACTATTTAACGCATAAGTCGAAACACCCCTCATAGCTTTACTCAGTCCTATGATATCATATTTTATTATTGCGTTTGTATTCTACAACACATTGTAGTAATAGAGTTTTCTTTATTGTTTTAATTGCAATGAATGAGACAGACGCTGACTTTCAATCTATTGAAGGGAAATCCCATATTCATGCGCGCACATCACCAAATAGAACACTAGATTGTAACTGCCAGGGCAACCACTTAGTTAATTAGGTACCAATGATTTGTAAAAGAGACCTTTGAAGGCTACATCAGAACCTGCAGATTAAGCCTTCCGACCGGACTGCTTAATAAACGGCTGCTCTAAAATAGCAACTTATCAATCTTAAAATGTCATAACTTGCTTGATATCCAACCTCCACCACGATGCTGTGATATTCGTAGTAACCTTGTATTAGGGTAAATTGACAAGAAATGAGTCAAGCTCTACAAGCATAACGCAGGTGGAGTTGTCTTTCTCTCTTAACTACAAAGCCGTAACACATCCGCTAAACCAGCAACCGCTTCCAACATCGCGACATAAGCTGGTGCGCCGATCAAGGGACACATGGAATTTATTCATCACGGCGCTTCCGTGAGTGCGAGCTAGGCTGATACGTAGCTCTGCCCCCACCCCCTGCTTGTTTCCCTGAGACAACCACCTTGCCGCGTTAAAAAGAAAAAAGAAAAAGAAAGGAAAGCGCGCTTTCTCAAAACTACGCGAGATGGTGAGTCAAAGGCAGCGGAAAATGCCACGAGGCAGACGACGCGATTAGACATAGCGTGCTGCTATTCGGAATTAGCAAAGTGCTTCATCGCGGACATCTTGAAACACATCGCACCACAGTACGCGAGACGGGGCAGGAGAAACTTGTTCGTGGACCTGTTCGTGGACAGACGACTTGGCCACGCTTTCGTAGCAGACCGAAGGGTCCCGAGTTCGAATTCTCGAGTGCCTGTGTCCTTTTTTTTTACTTTTTTCTTTTTTTCTGATCTTTTCCTTCTTTGTATCTTTTTTCGTCTATCCTGCTCCTCTGTAATACAGATACCCTCGCCTAACCTAACCATAACCTAACATCTATGAAAGAACTCTCCCCCAACGGAGCATTTCGGACAAGATGCATAAGGGCTTTCACCATTACCATGCCTCATCTGCGTAACTCAACTGCGCACCAGAACAAGAACCGGCCTCCCTGGTGCAACACCATGGCCAACACCTCCCAAGCGACCGAACCATCCGAACCCTGGACCTACGACAGTGACATCAACGGAGCTTCTAGCCATGGGTGCGACCACGAGGGGATAGGAAGAAAAGACTCGGAAAGCTTCTGGACTCGGACAGGCAACCACTGGAAATTAAACGTAGCGACTCTTAACACGCGAACTCTTTCAAGTGAACCCAGGCTAGCTGGACTGCTAGAAGAATTAAGGGGTATTAACTGGGATATCATTGGCCTCAGCGAGGTTAGGAAACCAGGAGAAGGATACCTATCGCTTAATGAAGGGCATGCTCTCTGCTACAGAGGACTGCCAGAGAAGCGCGAATATGGCGTGGGATCCTTGTACACAAAGACATAGCAGGTAACATTGAAGAATTATATAGCGTCAATGAAAGGGTAGCAGGTATCGTGTTAAAATTAAATAGGCGATACAAGCTAAAGCTAATACAACGTTACGCACCAACGACCAGCCACAAAGACAAGGTTGTAGAACAGTTTTATGAGGATGTAGAAACGGCAATGAACAAGGTACACACCCAATATAAAACTGTAATGGGGGACTTCAATGCGAAAATAGAAAAGAAACTATGAGGAGAACATGCGGTCGGGAACTACGGCGAAGGTGATAGAAACAGCAGAGGAGAGATGCTAGTGGAATTCCCAGAACGAAATGATAATACCGTGTTATGAATACTTTCCGTGTTATGAATACTTTCTTTAAAAAACGTAAGAACAGAAAGTGGACATGAAAAATCCCCAGCGGAGAAATGAAAAACAAAATAGATTTCATAATGTTCAGTGATCCAAGTATAGTACAAGACACGGAAGTGGGTAATAAGGTTAGAATCAGTGACCACAGACTAGTAAGGGCGAAGATAACCCTCAATCTAAAGCGCACAAGGACAAAGTTAATCACGCGGTAGAAGGCCAACCTCGATGCCGTCAGGCCAAAAACAGAAGAATTTAGAATTGCACTTAAGAACAAGTATGAGGCTCTAGGACAGGAAGAACTTGAGGACATAGAGAAGATGAACGAAGACATTACTAAGCTCATCACCGAAGCAGCGATCGAAGTAGGGGGCAAAGCACTCAGACAAGATGTAAATAAGCTCTCTGAATCTACTAAAAATTTAATCAAACAACGCCAACAGATGAGAATAACTAACTCAAGAGATAGGATAGATTTTGCCGAGCTGTCTAAGCTCATCAGTAAAAGTAGAGTCAGGGACATACGTAACCATAACGTGAAAGAAATGGAAGCAGCCGTGAAAAAAGGAGTAAGCATCAAAATAACTAAAAGGAGGCTTTGCGCGGGAAAGAACGTAATGCATACAGTGAAACATAAGCACGGCAACACCGTTACTAACTTCGGTGATATAACCTCAGTGGCCGAGGACTTCTATTCTGAACTATACAGCTCAAATACGAGTCCACCCACCATGAGAGTAATACATGTCGATCAGGACAGGGAAATTCCATGCGTCACCGCAGAGGACGTTAGAAAAGCAATTCAGGGCATGTCCCGCGGAAAAGCGGCTGGAGAAGACGGCATAACCGCCGACTTAATCAAAGACTGAGGAGACTTCCTAACTAGAAAATTCGCGACGCTATACACACAATGCCTCAAAACTTCAAATGTACCAGTCAGCTGGAAAAACGCAAATATTCTACTATTACATAAGAAGGGAGATGTTAAAGACTTCAGGAACTACAGGCCGATCAGTCTGCTCTCAGCACTTTACAAAATTTTCACAAAGGTTATCTCCAACAGAATAAGGGCCACACTTGAATTCAATCAACCAAGAGAACAAGCAGGGTTTATAAAAGGATACTCCACCATAGATAACCTTCATGAGATAAATCAAGTAATCGAGAAGTCCGCGGAATACAACAAACCCCTCTACATGGCTTTCATAGGCTACGAAAAGGCTTTCGACTCGGTAGAGATACCAGCCGTTCTAGAGGCATTACACCGACAAGGAATATGCGATAGCTACGTAAACATAATAGCCAACATCTATATTCTACAGCCACCCTGCTCCTCCATAAGAAAAGCAGGAAAACCCCTATACAGAAAGGTGTCAGACAAGGAGATACAATTTCTACAATGCTGTTTACTGCATGTTTGGAAGAAATCTTCAAAAGACTAGACAGGGACGAGAGAGGGCTATGGATTAATAGCGAATATCTAAGTAACTTACGATTTGCAGACGACATAGTACTCTTTAGCAATGATGGCGACGAGCTGCAAAAGATGATTGAAGACTTAAGCCGAGAAATCTCTAAAGTAGGATTAAAGATGAACATCCATAAAACAAGGATAATGCTCAATGGCATGGCGAAAAAACGTGGCTTCACGATCGGAAACCAGACATTAGAAGTCGCAGAACTATGTATAGGACAGCTACTGACAGGAGAACCCGCCCATATAAAAGCAATCCACCGTAGAATAAACATGGGATGGCGCGTGTACAGGAGACATTCCCAACTCATGAAAGGAAATCTACCACTATCACTCAAGCGGAAACTATAACTACTGCATTTTACCAGTACTGACATATGGGGCAGAAACTTGGAGAATTGCGAAGAAGCTCGAGAGGAAGTTAAGAACCGCGCAGCGGGCGATGGAACGAAAAATGATAGGCGTTACATTAAGAGACAGAAAGAGAGCCGAGTGGGTCAGAGAACAGGCGGGAGTCGCCGACATAATAACCGCCGTTAAGAAGAAAAAATGGACATGGGCAGGCCACGTGATGAGAAGGATAGATAACCGATGGACAGTTAGAACGACGGAATGGATACCAAGAGAGGGCAAGCGTAGCCGCGGACGACAGAGAGTAAGATGGGCGGACGAAATCAAGAAATTCGCAGGTGTCAAATGGAATAAGCTCGCGCAGGACAGGCAAGAATGTAGAGGATTGGGAGAGGCCTTCGTCCTGCAGTGGACATAAGATAGGATGATGATGATGATGATGATGACTAAGTCCTGTATAAGTATTTATGGGTAAAAAAGAGACACACTGCGTTCTAAGGAAGCCGGAAGCTTAACGTGGCGTGTTTGACAGTATGAATCAACAAATGTGATGAGAAAACAAACAAAAAAAGAAAAAATTGGATTCGTGACGACACCATCCAAAAGCTTTGACACGGGATACAATGTTGAAACTAAGATGAAACTTTGATCTTGATTCTCTTTTGTAATATTGAACATGAAATTGAAAAATGAGTGATAGTCGAGTTTCACAATAACAATCGGTCAGTCGAAATGACAGTGGTGTTTGAAGTAGGTGTCTCTTCAATGTACACGGGCACATAGCTAAAATCAGTGGATAACCAAGGCATTTTCATGATTATTCTTACAGTAGTGTCGCGTGATTATGTGACCTTTGCTGTGGCTTGTGAATTTGCGCTAAATATTCTGTGAGGAACGAAATAATTTGAGAGTTTTCAGTAAGAAATAGCAGCATTGACCGCGGTGCTAGTACGTCTTAAGAGTCGGTTATATGTCGACCATCACCCAGTTATGAACTCGATTTCTGCGACTGTATTCGTAGCCTGAACTTTAAGGGCTAAGCCGGTTGCCAATAATGACTTTTGCCGTGTTCGAGGATGTGGACATAAAAATAAGGCAACAGTAGAACTTGTATCTGGGCTACTTGGTGAGTCATATTGTTCAGAATTTACTCGTACGAGCGCGAAAACACAGACACACGCGCGCGCGCGTGTGCGTGTGCGCGGCATGAAAAAGGCGAAAGCCAATTACTTTGAAATCCTAGAAGTGAGACTAAAAGACCGCCCAAAAATTGTGGCAAGTTCTGAAAAAAAAGGAAAGACGATCTAACAGCACCGACTGTTGATGACAACGGCACGTTTGTGTATAACAATCGTCAGAAAGCGGAATGCCTTGCCTCTTTTTTACGTCGGTTTGTTCTAGTCATGCACACGCACTCGGAAAGGTTCCCAGAAAACATTGTGGCGTTTTTATGGCGAAGGTTGAGTTTAGCTTACACGGAATCTAAGCCATCCTAAAACAATTAGACCCTACAAAAGCTAGTGGTCCAGACGACATACCAAATACTTTAACGAAATTATGTGCGCACTCAATTTCTAAATATTTATGTCTGCTTTTCAATAAATCCATAGAAAAGGGTAGCTTACATTCTGATTGGAAAAAGGCACAGATTCTACCGATTCAGAAATCAGGACCGCGTAAGTTGGTTTTCAACTATCGTCCTGTGTCGTTAATCTGTACGGTGTGCAAAGTGATGGAACTTGTGCTCTTCTCAAGCATAATGAAGCACAGAGCTTGTTACTAAACTGCCAGCATGGATTCCGCTGTGTATTTTTCTGTGTCACACAACTAACAAAGTTGACTCATTACCTGTCAAGGCATTGGTAGAGGTGGCACCATAGGCTGCATATTTCTTGATTTTCACAAGGCGTTCGACGTTGTCACATGACGCATTAATTGAAAAGTTGTAATGGTATGGCATTCACAGGGCTGTAATGAATCGGATTAAAATTATTTGAAATTCAGGCGCTTAAGAGTTGTAATTAACGGTGAAAGATCGGGTGAGGCTGTCGTTACCTCCGGAGTGCCGCAAGGGTTGGTAATTGCACTTTGCTCTTGATTTACGTGAATGACATAAGTGAAAATACTGATTCTGCTGTGCGCATGTTTGCAGATGATTGTGTGTTGTATAGAGTAATTCATGACAAAAGTGATTTTGCAGTTTTGCATGGTGATTTAGATAAGATTACACAATGGTGCGTATATTAGCACATGAAACTGAACGTTGAAAAGGAACAGTACATATCTGTTTTTCTAGAAGTAAAAGACTCCGTAATTTTAGACTGCTTATAGCATCAATGGAACACAACTATTGTATGTGTGCGAATTTAAATATCTGAGAGTGTTGATTACCACCAATTTATAGTGGACATGACGCACTGAATACGTTACTGCCAATGCACGTCGTGTGCTGCGGTATCTGAAAAGGAATGCTAAGCAATTTTCAGTCACAGCGAGTGCTTTACTTTATCTTTCCCTTGAGTACGCCACTACACTATAGAAAAGCTGGAAAGAATACAGAGCCGCGCGGTTTGTTTTTCGAAATTATTCAAGGCACATCAGCGTATCTGAGGCAAAAAATCGCAAGTCCTTTTTCTGCAATACAATTGCGCGTTGAACCGGCTACCAAGTGACGTAGTGAGCATTGGTTCGAATTCCGGGTTGTCCAGGCGCTCCATTAGTAGTCTAGGTATAAACATGTTGGGATGTACTAGTAAGGATCATGTTGTGGTGTTTCCTCCATGTAACATGCTCTTCTTATTGTGTACTTTATGTGATCCCCCTCCCTTCTGTGTTGCCTATGAAGGCACTGTGAGTATTTGGTAAATAAATAAATAAATAAATAAGATTTCAGCATACTGTAGGCCTCCAGGCCGTTACAGGGATAGGCTACAGCTGTAATCGCAGGTTAAATACATATCAGACGCACAGCAACACAGAACACGTGCTATTTTACTTTAATGTACAAGTGCAATGGGGCAATTCGGGCAACACCACAGTTTCTTGTGGTAAGTAAACTCCTGAAGGAAAGGAATTTATATTCTAGAGCAATGCAGTTAGTACACCTACATTTAGCTAGCGCAATATGAACATAGTAAGAATGTCTTAAAAATTCAAACATATGCCATAAGGACAGAAAACTCAGGTCGAGGTCCATAGTGAGAACAGGCGTGAGAAGTGCACCACTTCTCATCACCACAAGTGAGAAGAGTGGTGGTGCACTTCTCTCCGTTATATCCGTGTTTTGCACGCCTGTTCTTTTCAGTATAAACATATGCCATCCTTGTAAGTCATACTCGGCAAGATATTTCTTGAATCCTTCCTGAAACTTTCCACTGAGGTGCTCTAGAGAAGTGGTAAAGGCAGCGAATTTCCTTACGAGTGGTTTTTGAGGAAAATCAATTCGCATATATATTGAGGCGTTCTTGATGTACTTTGTACTCATGTTCTTTAATTCCTCTCAGAGGTATTTCTCTGCGCAGAGTTTGGTATTGCGCTAAATCTGTGTTTAGTTTTGGCAGTGAGAAGAATGTTCGATCAGCGCAATGTGCCGAAGGAATCCACACTGTAAGGCTGTGCTAAATGTTTTGTAGGTGCCATGGTTCCCAACTTTTGCCCGTGCGTGTACATGCAATGAAAAAAAAAAGGGGGGACATCACGCAGACTGCGGTGTTAATAGTAATGTGTACACTTCAGTAGTCGCTGTAGAAGCATACCATCACACTGCGATTTTGAAAAAGGTTGTGTGACGACGCCCCCGAAAGGTCATCATATGGGGAAAGTACATTGCTTCGCAAAGGTTGTGATTAAGAATTTTTAACGCGAACACCAGCACGCATTAAGACTTTATTTTATTTATTTAGTTATTTATTTATTTATACGAATACCCTAAGGGCCCCAAAAGGGCATTACATAGGGGGGGGGGGGGATACAAGCGTGGGTACAAAAAAGGTGTGTACATATTATGGTAAAGTGAACACAGAAACCGCGAAATAAATGAAATGACATGTCCTTCGAGTTAAACAATTTCTACTATCATCATTCTCGTTAAACAAAGAATAGAACTACAGAACTGAAGCACATACAACTACATAGAAATAGGACTACAAGCTGAAGCACAATTCAGAGGAGGCAACAAGAAGGTCTGAAAAAGATACACAAGGCAAAGTACAACTCTAATGACCATGTTGCGTTATACAATTTTAGTGTGCAAGATTTTTTTTTTTTTTGAGGAGACATGCGGATATTTTTTAGGCTATGGAGGGTTTCCTTCAAACATGCCATAAGGACAGAAAACTAACGCCTTTAGCGAAAGTCTTGGTGGACCCTGTCCTAAAACACTTTCTAACGTCATTAGCCTATAAAGCCCTTTACTAACGACAGTTCCGTCCCTCAAATTCCGCTAGTAAGGTCTTCCTTTCAGCGTTCCTATAGAAAGTATTTTCTTTCAGTAACTTCGAAGAAATCATCAAGATAGCGAGTCCTTCCGATCGCGATGCAATTGTCGAGAAGCCATGTGACTAGCCGAGGTCCCACACGTCCACTTGCAAAGGCTTCCCCGCAAAATCCGCCCCTCGCTGAGGGCGTCATATTGCCCGACTGTCGTTAATGGAGATAACATATAACTTCCTCTGTGAAGACAACTTTCGCGTGATGCCGATTTTTATAACATTGGGATCAACCCCATTGTTTATAAGTGCGTGGTGTAGTGCCGCCTTCTGAGGACAAGCTTGTAATATATTCACAATGTTTTATGTTACGTTGACCAGATAGCGCATCTGGTCTGGTCACGCGTGGTGTCCGGGGCCAATTATGTTGTCGCACTTGTCTCCGAGCTTTGATCCATTGTTGTGTAGAATAAATCGTCTCTGGTAGGCGAAGTCGGCGAAGGAGTCGTCCTATCTGCCTCGGTTCGCTGCGCGGACGGACGGTGGGCCGTCCTCCCTCTGGCGGCCGCGACACAACACTATATAATCGTACGGGAGGACAATAATGGCCCTACAGGATATGTTACAGAGTACTTATGTGCCTGCCTGCGAATGAGCGGAAGCAACGCAAACAGAAAGATGGAATCTAAATTAATGTCGCAACTTTTCACGAACCGTATGTTGTTACCACGGGGCGTTCAACAGCAGCCTCTGAGAGATCCTTACCCGAGGTCTGTAAAGGCTCTTGTAGGTGGCACACACACCACTGCTCATCGATGCCGGCGTCTTCGCAAGTCCTGTTGACAGGAATCTCGCCCCACAGACTGAGTGCTCGCTCAGCGACAGCCTCCTCGACCTTCTCATCGTAAGCACCTGTGCAAAGCAACAGCTGGAGAGCCGCGGAACAGCTTGAATTAGGTGAGTTGGTTTATAGTGTAACCATGCAATAACGTATGACGAAACAAGAGGACAGAAGAGAGCTCTGATTTTCAACAGATTTATTTTTCAACAGATGCGTGCTGTTCTCATATACTATGAAATACGCAGATCGCCTGCACAAGAACGCTGTGTGGTCACATATACTTTAGTAGGACTAATGAGAAAAGCTCTCTCGATATGAATTAGGTGTGCGCATTTGTCTGCCGCCTCCAGAGATGAAAAACGCTTGTCATGATTGCTTTATTTTTTCGGTTTGGGCTTTTTCGCAAACGTCGTGGTCTTTACAAGAGCACTACATGTGAATGTGCAGTGCAATGTGATCTATGTATTTCATGGTGTATAAAAACAGCTAACAACCTCTGAATATAAAGTTTGCACTAGATCTGTTCTGTCCCCTCGCTGTCGCTCTCTTACCTTCGTATACACTTTCCTTTGCATAGGTTGCTAAATGTCAGTAGTATAGCGCCGCTTGCAACTTTTTACCTTTGCTGGAGCGTACCAGTGTTGGTTACGGCGTTCAATGTAGAGATGCAGTAGTTCATTTCCTGTCAATTATAATTTTCTGACATGCGCTGTCCAATAATATTCCGCCATGCTTGTCGGTCCTTCTGGCTAATGTTACCGCTGCGCCAGCACATTTAGAAAAGCTCTTGCAAAACAAACTATAGATGTATATATGAATCGTTTCTATATATACATGTGTTTTCTGCGCCGTATTTATGAAAAAGTAAGCGCGCGAACAGAATATTATTTGCTGCACGCAGCACGTACCTATGTTGCGGCCCTGAAACGCGTATACAGGAATATATAAGTCTGACATCTGATTCTGACATCGAATCTCTTAAGTGAACTTCGGTCAAGGTTATCTCTATCGGATCTCAATTATTAGATAGATATGGCATCCAAAAAGGCCCGGCTAATGTCCACAATGAAAGGCTGCCACGTAGTCGACGTCGCGTCAAGGCCGGCAGAAATGGCTCAATGCTTCCCGTGAAACAATATTTCTAGGCAAATATAGCGCCCAAATTGCCATTCTTCAGACGGTGCTGAAGAACGGCGAAATTGGCGCTATATTTGCCGGAGAAAGCTATCGGCTCTAAGGTGGGATACTGTGCACAATGTTGCCAATAAAAGGCGACGACTTAGCCTATGTTGTTTATAGAACGGCAAAATTGCGAACATATTTGCCGTTGAAAGCCAACGGCTCAGCCGATGTCGGCAGTAGCGTGGCGTACGCCGCCCTATGTTGCCTACTACAGTCGACGGCCTGCCGGTATCGACACGACAGCGTCTATAGTGGCCCGACGTTGCCAGTCATTGGCGGCACCTTAGGCAATACTGGCTTGCTGCCGGTAACATTAGGCCATGGGCGAGCCGCGGTTTGCCGCCATAAGACTAATATCGTCCCTATGCTGCGTGCTGCCTGGGTAACGTTCACGATTGAAAAATGGCGGTGCCACAGAATTAAGGCGAAACACTGATAAAAAGACTTCTTTTTATTACGATAGGCTTCCAACAATTCTCTTGCAGTTTAATTCTTTCTTTTTCCAAGCATAAAGGCCTACAGAAAATACGGCTCGCAATTGCAGGCTTTATGGTGCACATGAAGTTGCTTGCTGTCATCCTTACCAACACTGTTGGCATGATCTGTGCTTCGGTTTGGATGTCTGCACACGCGTCAAAGAGCTGTCCATACATCTTCTGAGAATGTCGTCAAACATTTGGTAGTTGGCTCTTCACTGTCTATTCCTATATTGTGTTCTTTTTTCGCGAAATGGACATCGCGCCCCAACACAGTGCGCATGCGATGTATAAGCACAATGTCTCCGAAGAAGCTCCTTTCTCTTGATTTTTGCTTTTGCCCGTAATGGTAACTAGCTCAAAGTGGGGCATGACCAGGTTTTAATGTGTGCAGGAAAATGGGCATGACAGCTTTTGCCTAGGATATTAGCGCGCTCGCTCAGCCGGTAATTAATACGGCGTCAAGCTTGTCCACTGTAGAGGTGTTAGCTGTTAAAAAAAGAAACAGAAGCAACTTCGAAAGGCAGGTTTATATTTTCGTTTTTTAGAACAGGGTGACATTGAAACAAAGAACCAAACAAACAAGTAAAGCTTTCCCATACAGTTTTTCGGTCGCGATGGAAGTTATTTTGACATATCTAAAAGTTTCTATTTTTATGTTGAATGTGAGCATTGCACTTACCTTCCCTCTGTTTCATTATCTCTCCCATTTATCTAGCTGGATGTCTGGAAAGTTTTGCCTAATGTCAGGAAATATTCTGTGGGGAACCTCGATCCATCCACGTCGTAGAAAGGAGTAAGCTTCAGCTAGGTTTCTAGTGTGGGAACAAAAGGCTCGAAGCAAGCAAACGTTTATTTGCCGGGTAACTAAGCTGATGTCGCAGTCAAAACTTCCGAGCTTCTCTGCCTCTTCATCTTGCGGAGGATTGATTTGTGGGGTTTAACGTGCCAAAACCAGTTCTGATTTAAGAGATACGCCGTAGTGGAGGTCTCCGGAAATTTCGACCACCTGGGGTTCTTAAACGTGCACTGACATCGCACAGCACACGGGCCTCAACATTTCGCCTCCATAGAAATGCAGCCGCCGCGGCCGGGATTCGTCCCGCAACCCACGGATCAGCAGTCGAGTACCATAGCCACTAGACCACCGTGGCCGGGCGTCTTCGTGCGGACCGAAGCACACCGTCCACCACAGTGCTATAGCATGTCCGAAACCCACTACAATGCTTCCCCCCCCCCCCCCTAGTGATGGAGGCATTGCCGTCGACCAGTTTATCTGTTTGAGATGGCGTTGCCAGCGTCCATGTGAGCAGGCTTCAAACGGTCTATAGAGATCGTCTCTTCGCGTCCGTTAGCAAGGAGAGTGAAGTACTTAGGGTCGAGCTTGAGAACATTATAAGGACCGTCGTAAGGTGCTTGTAATGGAGCACGAGTAGCATCGTGACGGATGAAGATGTAGCTGGTATGAAGTAATGATGGGCTCATATAAACGGTCTTGCAATCATGACGAAGCGGCGGTGGTTCAACAGTAGCCATGGTAGTTCGCAGGCAGCTGGCGTAAGTGTCGCTTAGCTGATGTCGGTTCCGAGGCAAAGAACTCGTCGGGTACGCGAAGTGTGGTGCCGAAAACCAGCTCTGCGGACGAGCACTGCGTGTCTTCTTTCACTGCAGTGCGAAGACCTAGTAGAACCAGAGGCAGGCACTCTGTCCATGGAATAGTTGATTCTTGTACACACACTGATGCCTTCAGTTGACGGTGGAAGTGTTCCACCATGCCGTTCGAGCTGGGGTGGTAAGCTGTAGTGCGTGACGCCTAGAAGGCGGGACAGAGCCCAAAAGAGGGACGATTCGAATTGTCTCTCTCGGTCTGTCGTTATGGTGTGTGGCATGCTTTAACGAGCAATTCAGGTGTGCACAAGAGCCTGTGCAACAGATTCTGCAGCGATGTTACTTAGAGGCGCTGCTTCGTCCAGCGGGTAAATTGGTTTATACAAGACAGTATGTAGCGTTGGTTGGCGGAAGGTGGTAGCGGACACACAATGTCGACGTGAACATGGCCAAAATGAACCTCTGGTTGTGGAAAATGACCCGGCGCTGTCATGGTATGTCTGTTGATCTTGGCACGCTGGTACTGGATACACGACCGCGCCCAGCAACGGACATCAGCATTCATACGGGGCCAAAGGTAGCGGGAGGTGTCGAGACGTTGTGTAGCTCGTACTCCTGGGTGTGATAAGGAGTGTATAGCGTCGAACACTTGTCGGAATTCCTGTGGAACATAAGGTCGAGGCCGACCTGTAGGAACGTCGCAAATAACGGTATAGTCGCAGCGAGGGAGAAAGGCGTCTTCGAAGCACAGGGTGTTCGCAGTTCGGGGTCTGTGCGCTGAGCAGTAGCTAGGCGCATGAAGTCGACACCGGAATTATCTACTTGGGTTGCGTTGATGTGAATCCGTGACAGGGCGTCAGCAACGGGATTGTTGCTACCACTGATATGTCGAATGTCGGTAGTGAACTCGGCAATATAGGCGAGCTGGCGAACTTCGCGTGGCGTGTGTGAGGAAATGTTGGAAGTAATAGCAGAAATCAGTGACTTGTGGTCGGTGAGAAAAAAGAACCGGCGACCTTCGAGGTTGTGATGGAAGCGGCGGACTGCGACCTACATTGCCAGGAGTTGACAGCCGAAAGTGCTGTAATGAGTTTCTTTCAGTGTCAGCTTCTTCGAGAAGAAAGATATGGGCTGCCAATCCATTGTCAACGACCTGTTGAGCAGTGCCAACAGCTATGTCGGACGCGTCCACGTTAACGGGAATTGGCGCATCTGATTTCGGGTGCGCAAGAAGAGTGGCGGAAGCGAGAGCATTTTTCGCAGTGGAAAAATCACTTTCGGCAGCATTCGTAGTATACACGTGTTTCTTTGGGCTTCTCTAGAGAGCAGGCTGTGCAGCGGCTGCAAAATGGAAGCACAACAAGGAATGAAACGGTGGTACTAATTGTTGAGGTCCAGGAATTCCCCCAATTTATTTGTGGTCAGCGGCTGTGGGTAATCCTTTAAGACTTGAACGCGCAGTGAGACGAGCTGGATGCCGCGTTGATCAACTCGATACCCGAGGAAATAGAGGGAATCAACGCCAAACTTGCTATTCGAGACGTTGATAACGGGACCGTACTGACGGAGACGTTCGAAGACTTTACGCCGGTTCGATTCATGTTCCGCAGTAGATCGAATGAAAACGATGATGTCGTCTAGGTAGACGAAACAAGTCAGCCCACGTAGCATGGGTCAACCAACCTCTGAAATGTTTGAGCAGTATTTCGGAGACCGAAGGGCATGCGTACGTATTCAAGCATGCCGAATGGTGTAATGATTGCGGTTTTAGGAATGTCGGAAGGCTACACAGGAATCTGATGGTAAGCCTTAACCAGATCCACTTTTCTGAATATGCAGCAACCGTAAAGCTTAGTTAATTCTGCTTTTTATGGCGCGAAAACCGCTGAGGCTATGTTGCGCCACACACAAGGTCTTAAGGAATGGGCAGTGAACTGACGAACTTTTAAAGCTTATTTGAGAAATTACATACTTTTAGAAAGCTTAGCACGTCAGGCAGGTGTACTAGAGGGTGATCTAGAAGTAAAGTAGGGTGTAAAGGTATGTGTTGTTTGTATAGCTTGCTGAAATCTTTTTGTCTCTGTGTTTAAGTATAGGGGGGCATGTGATTAGGATGTGCATAAGTGATGACAGCTCTTGGAACTTTTCGCACGTTGGTTGTTCTTTCTTTGTGAGTAAAATGTTGTGTGTCAAGTGTGTGTGCCCAGTGCGGAGTCGACATAATATAACTTAGACAAACCGTTTTTGATGACGGCAGGTCTTCCATTCACCAAGTATGAACAAATCGCAAAATACGATTTAGAACAGGGAACGCCACAGGAGCCAACGTTTCGACAAGTGGACTTGTCTTCGTCAGGGCTGCAACTGCCTTCTCCAGCTTTCGTTTATGTACGCCTTTGCACACTCTCCCCCGTCCTCAGAAAGAGAGGAGAAGAAGAGCAACACCTTGGAACAAAAAAAAAGGGGGGGAGAGTTGTGTGCAGGGCTATTTAGGTGACAGGTGTTAGCGTGACTAATATAAATGGCAACAGCGAAGGCTTCCAAAGAATCCACTCCTTGTACATATCTTGCAAATGCATTGTGTGCCCAGTGCTAGAAAGCAGGATGAAAGAAGGAACACATGCTCGAAACAGAAGTTGCTCCTATGGGATTTGTCCCCCCCTCCACCCCACACCACCTGTGCTGCACCAACAGTGCATTTCACTGAAAGCTTGTTGCTGAAAATATAACTACACTGTTTAACGCCGTTGTTCTCTTCGAACTGGATGGGGGCTCCGCACTTGAAAGTAGACTTTCTGGGAAATACTCGGTTAGGTTGTGCATACTTTAACCTTTTGTCGTCTTTTTTAACCCCCCACCGTATCTAATGGACTCAAGGGCTCCCTTTGAAAGGTTTATGACTGTAGGCTGGAGAGTGCTGAACCTGTATATGACATACGATTCCCTGTATTTTCTGTCCCTCGGCGAGCGGAAGTTTCCCTGAAGTATGTAGAGTTTCAGTTCGTCGAAATTATGACCTGTCATTAAAATGTTGCGCCACTGCCTTCGATAGGTTATTCGCGGTGCCCGTGCGGTGCCCGTTTAATCTATTAATTGGTTGACCAGTTTCGCCGATGTATTGCTTGTGACAGAGTGCACATTCAAACATGTAAATAACGTTTGAACTAGTGCAAGTGAAACTCGATTTTACATGATGGACATAGTGACTTCCCGTGCTTTTAATTTTTACACCATTTTGAATACGCTTGCATGTCAACGTTTCTCCCAGAAACAACGTTTCTCCCAGAAAGTCTACTTTCAGGTGCGGAGCCCCCATCCAATTCGACGAGAACAACCGCGTTAAACAGTGTAGTTATATTTTTAGCAAAAAGCTTTCAGTGAAATGCACTCTTTATGCAGCGCATGTGGTGTGGGGTGGAGGGGGGCACACATGCCATAGGAGCAACTTCTGTTCCGAGCACGTGTTCCTTTTCTCATCCTGCTTTCTAGTACTGGGCACACAATGCATTTGCAAGATAGGTACAAGTAGGAGATTCTTTGGAAGCTTTCACTCTTGCCATTTATATTAGTCACGCTAACACCTGTCACCCAACTACCCCTGCCCCCAACCTCCCCCCCTTTTTTGTTATTATTCGCACGTGCTGCTCTTCTTGTCTCTTTCTGAGGACGGGGGAGAGTGCGCAAAGGCGTACATGAACGCTGGAGAAGGCAGTTGCTGCGCTGACGAATTCCGCTTGTCGAAACGTTGGCTCCTGCGACATTCCCTGTTCTAAATCGTATTTTGCGATTTGTTCATCGTTTCAAGGATCCATCTTCCCTTGAGCTTCTCTTCTAGTTTCGAATTCACCAAGTATGGGCTTTACCACATGGATCTTATTACTCACGCACTCGTCCCAGTGTCGTTGCCATTGTGGTAACAGAGCGAGACGGATCGTGTTCTGGCTGTCTTTCAGGGGAATTTTTATTGTGTAAGTGTTTTGTGTGCTGCCAAAAAGGCGCATTCATCTGCTTTTTCATTGCCAGGTATCCCAACATAGCTGGGGACCCAGCAGAAACGCATGGAAATTTGATTGCTATTTAACAACACCATGTTTTATGTGTCACCAACTAATGACTCATACTCGGATTCGACATGTAGTAGAGCCTTTAGTGCACTTAATGAATCTGTGATTGCTTTTTTGTGTTGCGCAAGCGATGATTTTTCGGACAGATTTATATAAAGCGTAAACTTCAGCTGTAAAACTAGAGATACGTTGAGCTACTCTCACACTATCTGCACTTTCTCCTGTCACGAGCCGGATATCCACATGTTGTCGTGTTTTCGACCCATCTGCATAAAATTCAGCATAATCTCGATATTTCTCCGGGAGTGCACGGAATTCTTGAAAATGTTCTGGTGGGGTGACATTTTTAGTTAAATGGCTTAAAGATATATCCAGAGCTGCGTCAGGTGGAACCACAGTGGTATTCTTGGCGGTTTTATGGCAACATCAATTGTTTCTTCAGAGATGATATAAGTGCGGCAGTATTCCTCGAAGCACAGGACAAGTGCCTTAATTAAGTTCGGTTTGTTTAGGCAGTTCGAATGTGAATTACGCTTTGTGGCAATGTCATAGCAGATATTTTGTGGTGATGACCTCATTCTCAAGACAGAGTTGTAATGCTCTTCGATGACACAGAGGAGGTTCGTTGCAATCTACATATAAGTTCTCCACTGGCGATGTTCTGTAAGCACCACTGGACAGACATAGACCGAGGTTGTGCACAGGGTCAAGATGCCGAACGTAGCTCCCGTGCAGAGCCGTAGACAACAGAACCATAATCTAACATACTGCGCACTATGGAATGGTAGATGCGAAGGAGACGTAGTCTATCGGAACCCCAGTGCTTAGGGGATAACACCTTCATAAGGTTGAGGGCTCTATTTGCCTTAACTTTGTCGGGCCGATGGGCCCTTATCTGCAGCACGCATGTTGGAGGCAGGGCGAGGAGGACACACGCGCATTGCCCATGCGCGTGACGAGCGGCAGCGTCGAAAGGCCACAGGGGGACGTGAAGGTGACGGGCCGATAAGAAGGGAGGTGAGACGAGCCCGGGGGCTTTTTTGGTGGGCGGCAGGACGACGGGATGCAGTGACGGTCGCGCTAGGCGCTATGGTTTCCTCCGTGAGTGCTGCAGAGCAGAGGCCACGCCGGTTTGGGGCGTCCGCTAAGGCGAGTCGTTGGCTCGTCCTCCACTGCGAGTTGTGCGTGAGTTTGCTTTCGAGCCGTTATGTTTTACACCTACTTTCATGCCGTTAAGTTTGCGCCGTAGGTTCCATTGGACCGCCAGTCTGCGGGAGTTGTTCGTTCTGGCCTTGTGGCCCTCCTGTATACGTTAGTGCCGTGTTGTGCCGGGCTGGAAGGTGGTTGTGATTCTTTTGGAGTCTAGAATTAAAAGCGGTTCTTGTTCCCAGCGTTGCTCGCTCGTGTAATGCGAATTGCGGCTCACTGACCCCCCCCCCCCCTGAGCGGAGACGGGGCCGTCAACTTTTAGTGCGTTTATGTGGTAACCAAAGCTGAGTTTTTGGCCATACGTAACTCCTAGGAATTCGTATTCTTGTTTTACCAGCAATTCGATGTTCAGTTTAAGAGCGGGGTCAGGGAATAATCTTCTTTTTTTGCGCAAAGAGAACAGCGGTAGTTTTTTGTGTCGAAACGCGGAAACCATTTTGTTCAGCCCATTTCGTAAGCTCAAAGGTAGTAATTTGGAGTTGCCTTTCGCGAGATGACATGTTGGAGGCACGAGAGGCGATTTGAAGATCGTCGATGTAGACGGAGTGCATGATTGGGGGGGGGGGGGGGTATGACCTTGTTGATGGAGTTCATTTTGACTATGAAGAGAGATGTGCTCAAAATGCAACCTTGTGGTACATCATTTTGTTGGACAAATCTTCGTGACAGGACTGTGCCAAGACGTACTTGAAATGTTCTGTTTGATAGATATCATGTAAGCAGTTCAGCATTCTTCCGCCAATCCACAAGTCAACCAGATCTCCAAGAATTCCGTGTCACCGTGGAGCGAAACGGTGAAGTCGTGAATGCGAGGAATATCATACCTGTCGGGAATCGCCACTTAGTTTAACGCGCGGCAATCACCGCATGGCCTCCAATCAGCTGTCTTCTTTGCAACAATGTGTAAGCGGCCGCCCAAGGGCTAACAGAAGGACGAACGAAACCCAACTCGAGCATGTGATCGAATTCCTGTTTTTCAATTTTCAGGTGGTTAGGCGCTCAGAGACGTGGTCAGGCATATACTGGTGGTCCTTTCGTGACAATGTGGTGCGTAACCTTGTGCAGAATCGGGAGTATGGTGACGAGGGTTGAAATAGCTCTGGAAATTTTTGTAGGATGGTCGACCAAGGGGCCGATACCTGGATGTGTGCTTGTAGGAGACGCAAGGGCGGTGCAGTTGTGGTGATGCCTAGAACCGACAGGTTGGTCGTGGAGTCCAGAAGGCGGCATTTACGTAGGTCGACAACCGAACTGAACTTCCACAAAAAAGCGGTACCGATGATCGGCCCGCGGACATCAGCGATGGTGAATAGCTGTTGACAGGGACGCTGCAGTCCGAGATGAAGCCACTAATTTCTCGCCATACGTTCTAATATTAGCACCATTGGCCGTAGTGAGAAAGGACGTGTCGTGGCGATGTAGTCTTCGGTCGTCAAAGGTAGGCGGAAGCAAACAAATTTTTGCGCCAGTGTCTGCAAGGCAGCGAACTTTCGTTATGCAATCAGTGACACAGAAAAGACGGCTTGACGTAGTGCCGGTAGCACTGCCATCATCGGTGACTGGCCCGACCGTTTCCCGAAAAGTTGCACGGTGGACGGCACTGACGTGCACGAGTGCCGTATCTGGAGTGCCACCAACAAATAGAGGCACTTGAATGGCGGGAATTGCATTGTTTGGGCGTGCAATGACGTGACTGGTTTCTACCCGCAGAGAAGCGCAAGGCAGCTAACTCGGTAGTTAGTTGATCTACTTGCGAAGCAAGCTGTGCGTTTGAGGCACTGAGTTCCTCAAAGCGCCGCTGTAACTGCGACTGACTCGAGACTGGCGCGTTACAATAATCGATGGCAGATACGAAAGGATGGCAAGTATCTATGATCTGGTCTGCTGTTGTTGCTAAGTCCTGAATGGACGCTGCCGCAGGTGAGGCGCATAAAATCATCTGTAAATGATTCGGTAGACGCTGGAGGAAAAGCTGGCGGATGATTTTGGAGTCCGTTGAAGATGGACTGGCTCCGAGTAGCTGCGTCATGCGGCGAAGCAGCTCGGTCGGCTTCTTGTCGCTAAGTTCCTCCGATTATAGTAGCTGCTGAATGTGTCGCGACTCGGAGTATGTCGTGCGTCGTAGTAACTCCTGTTTCAGGGTGTCGTAGGGGTCATCGGGTGGTGGAGTTAGCAAACGTCGCGAATCAAAACTGTGGTGGTCAGGCTGAGCGTACTTACGACATAGTCGTACTAGGCCGTCTGCGATACGATGCGGTGACGGTGGAACTGAGCTTCGATGTGGATAAACCAAAGCTCACTATTTGCGGGCCAGAACTCGGGCAGTTTGAGTGTGGCGACGAAAGGTGTTGCATTTTCTTGGGATTTATGGGAGTTCGGTTCCATGGAGTCGTAGAGAAGGAGCGGGACGAGTAGTTGTGACGTGTGAAGCGTCCGGGCCACCAACTTGTGCGAACGAACGGCTCGAAGCAAGCAAACATTTATTTGTCGGGTAACTAAGCTGATGTCGCAGTGATGACATCCGAGCTTCTCTGTCTCTTCGTCTCTCTGTTTGCGGACCGAAGCACACTGTCCATTACAATGCTATCGCATGTCCGATGCCCACTACACTAGTATGCAATACAACAACTTTAGCTCATTAAAAAATTCCATTGCACAAACAGCCTCAACCAACCATTCGGCCTTGACGGAGCCCGCGTGCTGCAGATACTTGCTCTTTTGGTGGCGTGTGAAGGAAACGGGCCGAGCACGCGAAGCTATGCAAAGTGGTAGAAGAGAAGGTGACCGATCAAGTGAAGGTGAAAACACGGAAAGGTTTTGGGACCAGTGCGAGTTGCTTGATGAGACTAAGGAGACAGAAGTTGTAAGCCGTTTTTTTTTGTTCTAAAATATGACGTGAGGTCAGCGTGCGACCACAGACAATGTGTCAAGTCGAGCAGAAACGAGTGTCAGCAGGCATTCATGAATGCCGACAGAAAATAAATTTGTAAACGTGCTTCGGATGGCCTTAGTTGAAATACCTCATTGTTAAGGACTTCCCATGCGTACATCCTCACGCCAATTTCACGGCGACGCTAAGGGAAAGAAATTGGAGGAAAGTGCAAGAAAGCAAACGGGTGCACTTGGGGCGTAGGAGGCCGCCCGAACTAAAGCCCTAGTTCTAAATTTGTCCGCGTACAAGCCTGCTGTAGCCGAAGCCACCGTCCTTTGCAAAACATTGAACTTAACTGAACTTGACGACAGCAGTCTGCGTCGTAGAGTGGTGACATAGCTTTCTACCGAAGTAAGAGACGAAGTTCGAGCCCGGGCTATCGGCGTCCTGTCCAAGTTGCGGACGCGAGGCCTTCAAGCCCAGTCACCGTCGGATGAGAAGAAGGACATCAAGGGTCTCCGGAGAAATGCCTCTGCGGCCGCACTTTCTGCAGACAAGGGAAACGCCATCGTAACAAAGAAGTGAGTACGATCAGATGATGGTGGGCTTGCTTACGAAAAGATCCGATACGAAAAAATCCCATGGCAAGCCTTCCAACAAAACTGCACAAACAGCTCTCCAGAATATTCAATTCTGATTAACTGATTTGTGGATTTTAACGTCCGAAAACCAGTTCTGATTATGAGAGAAGCCGTAGTGGAGGTCTCCGGAAATTTCGATCACCTGGGGTTCCTTAACGTGCACTGACATCGCACTGTACACGGGCCTCAGCACTTCGCCTCCACCGAAATGCTGCCCCGCGACCGTCGGGTCAGCAGCCGAGTACCGTAGCCAGTAGAGCACCGTGGCGGGGCAGATCTTCAAGTGTGTACCGCCACAGCAAAAGCACCTCTATTATCGCCTCCTGTGCACCAATGGGTCTTCACCCGCAATTTGCGGTCTACGGAAACTGCACAAGCCAGGTGGTCTGCCAGGCCCCATCGCCGACTTCGCAAGGCCGCCGCTGTATCGACTTTCGGGTTACCTGCGCGAAATCTTAGGTGCGCCCGCCGGAAGAACAGCAACGTACATTGCCTCAGCTTTCGTGGAGAGAGTGCATGACCTTTCCCTGGATGAAGACGAGGTGATGGTGTCCTTCGACGTAAAACCGCTGTTCGCTTCGGCTCTTGTCTACTTGGACTTATAAACGTGCGCGGAGGACCTGCTGACGGACGAAACACGGAGCGCACACCTTTGGAGGTAGAAGACACCTGTGAGTTGCTGGAATTTTGCTTAAGTAACCAGGATTTTACCGAGCGCAAGCCGTTTTATAAGCAGATTCACGGAAGGGGCATGCGGACTTCCGTCTGCTCTACTTCACGGAATTTGGTCACGATGGTCACTGAACTGGAGGCCCTCGAGGACTTCGCTCCCACGCCCAAGATATTCACCCCCTAAGTGAACGACTCCTCCTGCATTCTAAATAGGAATAATACCCCACAGCCCCTGCATATTCTCAACTCGATAGAGGCAGTCATACTACTTACCACGGAATATGAGTGTGATAGCAACGTAACCTCTTCTCGAAGTCCAGGTGAGCCGAACCGGAACTAATCTTTTGTTTCCTGTGCCCAGGAGAGTGACGCACACCGGACTTTCCAGAGATTTGAAATCCTGCCTTCCAGCATGTCACAAGGAATCCTTTGTTTCATCTATGGTGACGCAGGCAAAACGCATGCGCTCAAGTGATTACGAAATGGAGAGAACTTGAGACAATTCATCACCAGCTTTTGACGAATGGGTACCCGACAAAAAGAAGTTATGAAGAATACCGAACATCGTGCCTTTAATCCCAGGCCATCGCAGGGCAAGTCTCTTGGAAGACACGCAGGCGTTTGATATGTTCCTGGGCTCAGCGAAGCTCTAACCCGTATGTTTTCAAGGAATCACGATCGCCTTGCACACATGCCGTCCAACAAACTAAGAAGTCAGCTTGTTAACGTGACAGATCGATTAGACAGCAAGAGCTACCCGACTGTCGTCTACGAGATGCGATGCGCCGACTGTAGCAGCAGTCATCTCGGCGAAACTTGCAACTTCACAACAACATTAAAGGAACTCCAAAGGGACGTCTGCAACAACAAGAACGCCCTGGCCGATCACGCTTATAACCGCGGTCACTGCATCGATTGGCATAACGCCACCATAATAGCTAAAGAAAAGAATTTGGCCACAAGACTGCTTCTTCGAATCGAAGTTTATTGAGTCGACGGAGGACACTATCAAAAGGAGAGATGGTAATCTCCCTGAGAGCTACTGCACCCGTTCATTACGTCATATTTCCAAACGAAAAGGGACTTACAGCTCTGGTCTGCTTAGTGTGATCATGGAAGCCGTAGGGGTCCCGACACGTCTCTGTGTTTTCATCTTGACTTGCTCAGTGGCCACATCTTTTCCCTCATCCTGTTGGCTGACCAGACACACTTTCGCCGAATACTTGACTATGAAGCTGTGCGACAGGCTAGAAGGTGATTGCATGCGAAATTCGTGCACGTGCTCTCGAAAGTCAGAAGGGCTTTCCCCTCTGTACAGCAAAGCGCTAACACATAACGCGGAAAATAATTTGATACACTGTTGATGCAAATCTGTCGTGATGCTATCATATTGCTGCATCAACGACTAGCCTGCCAAATCCTCTGACTACGCTGCAGACCAGAAGGAACCTGATAGACGCTAAACTGGATGACGTACATGTTGTTGCTCTAGTAGACACAGGCGATCAAATATCAGTGATGAATTCGGAGCTCCGTCGCCGCCTTAAGAAGGTCCTAACACCACCCACAGTGCGAATTATTCGTGTAGCCAATGGCGGAACGCTTCCGATGCTAGGGATGGGCTCTGCACGAATATAAGTGTTACTGACCAGTCCACAAGCGTACTGCTTGCCGTGCTCGAGAAGCGATCTCATGAACTTATCCTCGGTATAGATTTTCTGTCGGCCCATTCTGCCCTTATTGATTGCCGAACAGGCTTTCTTCAGTTTGACCTCGCGTACTACTATGACGTCCCTAATACACGCCAACCACGCTTGTGCTCATTGGATTACACTCGCCTATCACCTCAAGTTATTACATTTGTGCACTTGCGGACTTTTTCTTCCATCCCCGATGGCCATTACATCTTGACTCCGATCACTGACGTCTTGTTGGCGAGGAACGTCGCTCTTCCTTACCCTCTTATAAGAATGACGGGTCATCGAACATCGCTACGCATGTTGAACTTCAGCTGGTGGACGCAACTTATCCCAGGCGCTATGCTCTAGCCAACATCTCTCCCATCGATGAATGTGCCGTTCCTGCATTCGTTACCGACACTTCTGTGCCCTCGGCGCCTTCCTCTCACAGTCTTGTCGACGGTGATATTGACAAGAGGACAGCGTCTGACCTCCTCCTACAACAGACAGCAGCTATGCGGCGCATATTATTCTACCGCGATAGATTAGGGGCGAAGCTCCTCTTAGTCTAACCTTGTCCTGCGTCAGGCGTAACCGCCAGTATCTCCCGGGAGGCACGCGCTCGCCCTCGGCGCGTGCCTCCCGGCGTGTGCCTCTCTCTCTCCCGGTGCGTGCCTCTCTCTCTCACTCTTCCATCTGCTGTCTTGTGAGAGAGAGACAGAGAGAGAGAGAGAGAGCGAAAGGCGCGCAATAATGGAAACGCTCTTTTTTAGTTGAACGCTCTACCAGCTCGCAAAGGAGAATGCGCCCTCACCCGCGAGACAACACTGGCGCAGGCAGCGTCTCCTAGCGAGTTTCTTGATAAATACCGACTGCTCGCGTTGGAGAACCGTTCACCACCCACCCATATATTTATATGGGCACTGGATCTTGACTTGCAATGAAGTGCCGGTGGGAGATTTCACTTGTGCATAGTTGAACCATAAGAATTCGCGGCGTGCGCGTTAACTAAATTAATTTGGAACTCGGCACGATCTACGATGACCCTCCCGAGCTTCGCCCACTCATCATCATTCACTCCGTGGATACGGTGTAATTTTTTTTACTTTGATGGCCGTCCTTTGGGGCAGATATCACTGGTCACTCATAAGATCAATACCAGAGACACCAGCCCGATCCGACGAGGTCTTTAACATTTGTCCCATGCCGAGCAAAACGTAATACAGCGTGAAGTGGACAAGAAGCTCACCAAAGACATCACTAAACCGTCGTGCAGCCCATGGGCATCACCGGTCCTTCTTGTCAAAAAGATGGAAGCTGGCGCTTCTGCGTTGACTACCGCCCCTTGAACAAAGTAACGCGCAAAGACGTCTGTCCTCTGCCGCGGATCGACGACGCCCTCGAATGTCTGCACCGATCTGCCTACTTCTCTTGACCTGAAGTCAGAATACTGGCCGATTTCTGTCGATGATCAAGACCGCGAAAAGACCGCTTTTGTTACGCCGGGCGGGCTACCAGTTTAAGGAAATGCCCTTTGGGCTCTGTAATGCCCCAGCCACATTTGAAAGGATGATCGACTCCCTACTTCGTGGATACAAGTGGTCGAGGTGCCTATGTTATCTATGCCATCGTGTTCTCGCCGACATTTTAAAGCCACATCAGCCACCTACGGCAGTTCTCGAAGTTTTCAGGCAAGCAGGCCTTCAGCTCAACTCTGCCAAAGCCATTTTGGCCGCCGCGAAGTCGCTGTGTTTGGCCACCTTGTGAGTGCCCAAGGTGTGCAACCTGACCCCGACAAAGTTCGCGTTGACAGACATCCCTCTGCCTCGTTCCACTAAGGATGCACGGAGCTTTGTCGGCCTCTGCTCCTACTTTCGACGTTTCATCAAGAATTTCGCCGACATTGCCCGTCCCCTTACAGAACTCCTAAACAAGGAAACGCCATTTTCTTGGGGTCCTGCCTAAGCCGATGCGTTTCGCACGCTGACAACTTTGCTTACGTCACCGCCCATCTTGGCCCATTTTGACCCCTCAGCTCCCACTGTACTTCGCACCCACGCCAGTTGACATGGAATCGGCGCTCGTCTCGCCCAGCATCAACAAGGACGAAACCGCGTTATCGCCTATGCCAGTCACCTTCTTTCCCCTTCGGAGTGCAAATTCTCGATAACTGAACGCGAGTGCCTTGCGCGAGTTTGGGCTGTCGGCAAGTCTCGGCCATATTTGTTGGGCCGCACGTTTTCGGTCATCGCAGACCACCACGCGCTTTGCTGGTTCCCTCCTCTCGAAGATGCGACTGGCCGACAAGGTCGCTGCGCACTGAAGCTGCAAGAATACAGCTTTGAGGTCAGTTATAAGTCTGGCAGACTGCACCAGGATGCGGACTGCCTATCTCGCCATCCTGTGGATCCTCCCGACTTGTCAGCGCACGATTCGGATGCCAGTGTTTTCGCACTCTCTACTTTAACCGACATACGCAGCGAACAGATGAGCGATGCCAATATGCGGTCCATTATCCACCGTCTGCGTTCTTGTTCCTCTGAGCCGTCTCTACAGTTGTTCGTGCTCCATGACGGCATCTTGTACAGACGGAACACCACCTCCGACGGCCCCGAGCTTCTACTTGTTATTCCCGAAACACTTCGTTCGACTGTTCTTGAGCAGCTCCATGACGCCCCAATTGCTGGACGTCTTGGAGCAACTCGCACGTACGATCGCGTGCGGCGTCGATTCTTCTGGCCATGCCTCCACCGTTCTGTGCGCCGATACGTTGCTGCTTGTGAGCCCTGCCAGCGCCACAAGCATCCGTCCACGCCACCAGCCGGTCACCTTCAGCCCATAGATATTTCAGTTGTCCCGTTCTACCAACTCGGGCTTGATTTCATCGGACCGTTCCCAACATCTCTGAATGGGAACAAGTGGATAGCCGTAGCTTTCGACTACGCGACGCGATACGCCATCATGCGAGCACTACCGACAAGCTGTGCCACTGACGTTGCGGAATTCCTCCTTTACGACGTTATTCTCCACCACAGCGCTCCTTGACAACTGCTGACCGACTGCGGACGCCCATTTCTGTCCAAAGTCATTGACTACATTCTTCGTTCGTGTTCTGTACGTCACAAACTGACTACTGCATACCACTTTGCACTTCCACCAAAAATGCCACGGGGATAAGAATAACCAGAGCAGTATAGAAATTATATTTACATAATATATACAAGGAAAGGCAGCAGCAGACAACATGGAAGGGCATCAGCACGAGCGCTGCTCTGATCGTCGTCTTCAACATCTTCTTCGTGCATTCCTCCAGGCTCGGCAGGATGCGTCGCTAACTGTGCGGAATAGCGCGTAACAATATGAAATCAATGCCTTTACTTGTGGTCCTGGCGACATTTTGAATTAACGACCTTTGCTGGGAATGTTATTTGCTGGGATCATTATTTAGCAACAATATAAAGCTATGAGTCACTATAGAATTAACGATTGCTTTCACAGCCGTAGGCGCAATCTTCTTTATTTTACTTTTTCGTATCGTACTGATAAAATATGAAAAAATATTCTTATGCCCTACGAAATTTGATCAATTTTTAAATCTCTAGTATTATGTAGGGCCTGGATCAACTCAGGGGAAATTTCATAAACACCGCAGGCACAGCGCACGAAAGGTTTACGTGCCTTTTTGGCCCCTTTGTTGCGTAACATGAGGGACTAGCTGGCGCCAATCCGCCCGGAGCCGAAAAACGCTATTGTTATTCAATAGCTATTCAATACCTTCGTTCAGCTTACGGCTAAGTTTTTGCAAACATGGCACCACCACTGGTCACTCACGCTTCCTTTCGTTCAAGTGACCTTCATCAATCGGTGATCTTGAGTTCCTACGGCAGAAATTCGGCGACTGCGTTCGAGAGCAGCGGGGGAAACCATCTTCCTGGTGCCTGTTGATGCGATTGTCAAGACCCGCGTAGCGCCGACTACAGGCAAGTCAAAGTTATTCTGCGCTTAACCTCTTTCGCACGGCGCCGAGCCATTCAGCAACAGCGCTTTTTTTTTGCTGGAAGCGGACGACGTACAGAAAATCTAATTATTCGTAAGAGCCACGGTCTAAAACTTGCGAAGAATTTTCGGTGGTGTGCTCGTGAGTGAAAATTGGTCTATTATTGACTGTATTTCCAGGGTTTTACGTCCCAAAAGCACGATGTGGTTATGAGAGACACCTTCGTGGAGGTCTACGGCAATTTCGACCATCGGGAGTGCTTTAACTTCTGCTGACATTGGACAGTACACGTGCATCAACATATCGCCTCTATCGAAGTGCAGCTGCCGCACCTGGGATTTGATCCTTCTACATTCACATCAGCAGCCGAGTGCCATAGCTACTAGACGAACACAGTGGAGCACTGACATTTTCTTCGAAAAATGCGCGCCGAGACTAACATTTCGTGGTGAGCTACTGGGCAGCGTCTCCTTTAAAACAACTAAGAAAGCGTCCGTGTCACAATTATTGGTAATTCTTACTTGTTGCTTTAGTTCTGGTGCTTATGGGAAATGAAACGGCAAAAAGAAACTGTAGTTACGGTTGAGATCAAAACATTATTACAAACAACGTAAAAGCATCCGCTACGCTTTCTTGTGAAGCTGTGTGCCAAAGAGGTATGTTAGGCACATTGTATAATCTAATTCAATAGAAATAAACAACGAGGATTAGGAAAGACTGAGCATTACGTTACATATTGAAACGAAAACAAGGAACTGCTTCTAGCCTGGCTGCGAGCTGCGCTCCAGAACCAAAACTGGCTTTAAAATATTGCGTTGCAGCCATACACACAGTAGCAATAATCGCGTGCGTAAGATCATGGGAGCACATGGCTTGTGCGCCTTGCAGCTAGTGGGCGCAAGATACCTTTGCAAAGAAAATAGTGAGGAGCCCTTCCATATGGCAAAAATGGAGGCAAGAGAATGTTGACGCGTGCGTGCTTCTTTCTTTCTTTCTTTCTTTCTTTCTTTCTTTCTTTCTTTCTTTCTTTCTTTCTTTCTTCTTTCTTTCTTTCTTTCTTTCTTTCTTTCTTTCTGCTGTAACAAAGTGAAAAGACCCGCATGGCTCGCAAATTTTCACATCTTCTTTGTTGGCCGAGCGCGCAATGGAGGCGTGCACATAGCACAGGCATGCCCCTTGCGCTGAGTCTACTTCTTCATGCATAATAAACACCGCTCTAGGGCACGCTAACGATAAACCGACAGTAGCTGAATTGGTTAGCGTGCCAGTCTCGGAACCTGGCGGTCGGCGGATAGAACCCGCAGCAATATTTATCTTGGTGAGGCTTGAGTCCTTGCATGTCGACCATGACGATGCAGGCTAGCCTAAAGAAGCTTTGCTTCAAAAACTGGATCTAGCCCAAGGACTATGAGCAGAAAGAAGAGGCGCAATAAGAGCGTCATGTGCCTATTTTTTCTGCTGGTGGTGCTTAGGCGTCTAGTGTTTTTCACGAAGTTATGTGCCAACTAGCACCGCAACAAGCTCTGCTAAGTTGCTAGACACCTCACCGCGTAGTTGTCGGTGTTTCTCAGGGAAGTCGGCTCGCCGCGGAAGTTGGCCAGTGCTGCTATCGTGGCGTGCAGGTCAAACGCTGTGGTCAACCGGCGGGCGTTGGCGCGCAGGTTGACTTGGAGCTCCGGATGTCGGCGGCGGAAGCTCCGCGGAGTCGCTACGAATAGCATGGGCATCCGGTCCTCGAGTTTGGAGATGACGTCCGTGGTGTAGCGGTAACCGTGGTCGCTCATAAACACGACGATCGTGTTCTTCAGGGCGCCGCTGGCTTGTACAGATTCGAAAAAACGCCTGCGGAAGTGTAATGCCACGATTAGCCGGGAAGTGGTAGAGGTTGTTCACAGGTGGGGAGGAGAGCAGTCGCTCACAGCAGTTTCAAATACTCGCGAAGAGCATTTTAGACATTGCTTTGAACACATCTAAAGTGAATATTTCGGAAATAAAGAACCACTTCTTGCAGCGTACGTGCTTAGCTAAATGAATATTCTACAAAAAGAAAATACAATTCCATGGCAGCTACAGTGCTTAACATAAGAGTCAACAAAAAAGATAAGCAAGTTCATGGAGACATGAACCAACACTTATATTCTTACACCGTGCGAGCAGGTATCTTCGTCCTCCCCTTAAAGAATCAGCTTTATTTTGTTGTGGAAGCGACCGTGAAGGCGTAGTACATATGCCATTGCTTGAGGAGCATAGTGGTCTCTAGATGTAGCATAAAATAAGTCTTAAGATTTTTCGCAGTGTATTTCGACACTACAGGGCACATCTTTCCATTCAAATCATTTAACGTAACATGGCGAAGAGATCGTCAAAAACGGTGAAAACATGGAACGACGAAGCGTCTGTTTTCAAGGAACCTTTCATCATGTCCGATTTTCCCTGAAGTTTTACAGACATATGCTAGAGGTAATTCGAAGCTCGGCAAAGTGTCATGTACTAAGCGGTGCGATCGTGAACGTCAGGTATGGGAACATGAAAACGATGGCCTAATGGTGTCCAAAGACCTGCGACATCTATATGGACAGCCTCCTCATGCGCACAAATAATCACTGCACGAATGTCAGGTATGCTGAAGACATTAAGGGTAAAGATGCCGTTGCCGCGCCGATGATTGAGAGAACGAGCGTTGCAGAGTCTAACTCGATCTCGGCCAAAGCGAGCACTGCTGTGATTCTGATAGCCATCACATCGTAATGGCGCGACCCTCACACGTTTTCCTGAACCGACAATATTAGTGTCACCTACAGCGTCATCTTAGCGACTGAGTGAGATGTCACGTTGTTTCTCTCAGGGACGCGAGTTCTATTACCGGACACGGTAGTCGCATTGGATGGGAGAAGCCGAAAAAAAATACGATGTGTGCTTTTACTCAGAGTACTTAGGCTCACGATTTCGCTGCTAAAAAAAAGTTCGCTGCTGCAGCACGACCTCTTTTTGATATTGTTACAAGCCATCAGGCACATTAAATAACGCGCCATAGGAAACATTGAATAATGCGCCTGAAAGGCGCCGTTCACCTTCCCCGCACACCCGCCAGTCCCATTCACCATTGTTCCTTCGTCCACCGCCTCGCCTGCCTAAATTCCGCCGCCCTACATCGCCGACTGAACGCCTCCCACTGGAAAACCAGACGATGAATTTCTCGTAGGTGATGCTGCATCGACGACTCATCAGTGAAATCCTCTGACCATTCTGCGGACCAGACACAACTTGATGGCTTTTAAAATGGACGACGTGTACTTCTTGCTGTCGTGGACACCGGGGCCCACGTAGGTATCAGTGATGGATTTGAAGCTTCGTCGCCACCCTAAGTATGTCTCAGCGCTGCCCACGGTACCACTAAATCTTGCCGCCGACGCTAGAACGTTCACTCTGCTTGGCATGAGCTCCATTCGTATAAGTGCTGATGGTCGGTCTGCAGTCGTGTGAAGGCGGTAATGTGGGATAGTTGATTGCAGGATCTCGCATTCATATTAGGGGCGAAGCTCCTCTTAGTCTAACCTTGTCCTGCGTCAGGCGCCAGCCGTAACCGGCAGTATCTCCCGGGAGGCACGCGCTCGCCCTTGGCGCGTGCTTCCCGGCGCGTGCCTCTGCTGTCTTGTGAGAGAGAGAGACAGAGAGAGAGCGAAAGGCGCGCGTTGGCTATGGAAACGCTCTTTCTTAGAGGAACGCTACCAGCTCGCAAAGAAGGAGAACGCGCCCTCACTCGCGAGAGACAACGTTGGCGCAGGCAGCATCTCCTAGCGAGTTTCTTGATTGAGACATACCGACTGCTCGCGTTGGAGAAGCGTTCACCGGCAACCCATATATATATATATATATATATATATATATATATATATATATATATATATATATATATATATATATATATATATATAGGCACTGGATCTTGTCTTGCAATGAAGAGCCGGTGGGAGATTTCACTTGTGCATAGTTGAACCATGAGGATTCGTAGCGTGCGCGTTAACTAAAGTAATCCGGAACTCGGCACGATCTACGATGAACCTCCCGAGCTTCGCCCACTAATCATCATTCACTCCGTGGAAATGCTGCAATTTTTTTTTCTAGCGGACAACAAACGTGGACGCAGGATAACACAAATAGACCGGATGGCCGCCTGACATCAACTGGCTTTACTTTTGGGAAAAACACATACAAGTTGAACAAGTTACACGTGATAGCCCGCGAAAACATCCACAGGCGCAGGTGCATTGCGCCTTTTTTATCTGACCACCTTATGTTAAGATTCCCACTTAAATATCCAATCCCCTTCTGAGACAAGGTGATAGATGGAACAATTACGCATGCGCTTTTGTTGGCATTAATAGCTACTGCCTGTATTATCCCCGTGTCATTTGGTCTTTGCCTTTTCGCAGCACACGTGTCGCTCTGAATGCCTTGTCTATGCGCGCCAGAATGCGTTTGTCACAATCAGCTGAAAAAAGTGTGCCTAAAATTGACGCTATGATTGAACCTATGCACACACTTACTTCTGAATAAAAAGCTGATCGTAAAGAGATACAAAGGTGTTGGCAGGATGAAAAGACAGTAAGTCTAAAATACTTGCTGTCGATAACCAAGACGAACTAGGAAAGCTCAAGGGGTCTAACTCCTCCATGGTATTCGTAACAACTCTGAGAACTTCATGCTGAGGAATGGAATAGAAAAGGTCCTCAGCATGAACTGAAAAGCAAAGACGGACTCTGACGAACTTTCTAATTCATAAAAATACCCAATCACTTCGTCCCGTCTCCGAAAGAGTGTTCTTGCTGCCGAGAAAGAGTCGCTAGATGTGCTTTTCACGGCCAAAACTCATAAAGGCGCACATTAACGTTGAATAGTGAGGGAAAAGGGTACATGGAAAAAGGAAATTTCTACATTCCTCTAGCGACATTTGTCTACTCTGAAGGTTGAAGACCCCTTTTTGATTAAGGACTCTGATGAAGTGATTGAGTATTTTCAGGAATTAGAAAGTTCGTCAGAGTCGGTGTTTGCCTTTTCAGTTCATGCTGAGGAACTTTTCTATTCCATTCCTCAGCATGAAGTTCTCAGAGTTGCTACGAATGCCTTCGAGGAGTCAGACCCCTTGAGCTTTCATAGTTCGTCTGGGTTATCGACGGAAAGTGTTTTAGAATTACTGTATTTTTATCTTGCCAACACCTTTGTATCTTTTTACGATCAGCTTTATATTCAGAAGGAAGGTGTGCGCATAGGTGCAAGCATAGCCCCAATTTTAAGCACAATTTTTTTATTTGATTCACGTGAGAAACGCATTCTGGGGCGCATGGACAAGTCTATTAGGGCAAAGATCTTTACATATGTTGATGATTACCTGGTGGTACTAAGAGGGGTTGAGCATCAAGAGCAAGTTAGTGTTACCCGGACAGTTTGAGATGCTTTTAGCGCTTGTTGAAAGCGCCTTAAGTTCCATTATTTGCCAGAAGATGGTGACTTTCCGTTCCAGGATGTATGTTTTAATTTCTCTGAAGCGCATGCGCGCCAGAGCTACAGACCACGCTAAAAAAACAACTCCTCAGTTATGATTCGGCCCATTCGAAACTGATAAAATGGGGCATTGCTGTCGGCTGCCTTAGGGCTGCTCTTGCTAAGTCATGTGACCACCTTGTTGGGCAAAGTCTGATGCAACAAGCGGAAGTGGGTTTCCCCAAGGAGCTCATAATCTCATTAGCTGAGGCTATCTGAAAGAAGGGGCTCAAAGAAGCGCGTGCACGATCTGGTTCTTCCACTAGGCAAAGCGCAAGGCCTGTGGCCTTGCCATACATTCACCGCTTCTCACACCTCCTAAAGAAGGTGGCAACAAAATGCGGAGTGCCGGTGGTTTTGACGGCTCGAGATAAGTTGGTCGGCATGTGCCCAGTAGTGAACGGGCGCAAACGCAACAATGCATGCACCAGGAAGCACGACGATCGGTTTGTGCCATGCCAGGTTGGCGTTGTGTATGAAATTCCGCTTTCATGCGGTAGGTGCTATATTGGTCAGACTGGGTGTTCTCTCAATGTCTGATTGAATGAGCACCGTGCGGCAGTTGACGAGCAGGCAGGGGGGCGGGCGCATTTGCTGGACCATTGCGACAGGTGTGGTTGTGTGCCGGCATTCAGAGCGACACGTGTGCTACGAAAAGGCAAAGACCAAACGACACGAGAGATCATAGAGGCAGTAGCGATTAATGCTAACAAAAGCGCATGCACAAGTGTTCCATCTAACACCTTGTCTGAGAAGGAGATTGACAGATGTTACGTTTAAAGACGCAAGAGGCGAAGCTGGGTAGAGATGTATTTACAAGGAAACGCTGAGGCGCTTGGCCATGCACAAGCAGCCCGAGCAAGCCTCGCTAAAAACGTCCTCCTCGTCGTCTTTCTCTATTCGCCTCTTGACGGTCGGTGGCACGGGTCCGTAGCCCTATCCCCCGGCGTGTGGATGATCACGGCTCCGAAACAGTGTGGTAGGCCTTGAGCCTACTGACGTGCACTGTGTCGCAGGACCCGACAGGAGAGGGCGAGGAGGCATTGACCGCGGCAATCTCGTAAGTAACGGGCATCACTTGGCGGAGCACGCGGTAAGGCCCTGTGTACTTAGAGCTTCTCGGACAGTCCGACATGGCGAGAAGGTGACTACAGGAATACGAGGTCACCAGGAAGTGTGCGTCGCGGTGCCGGACATCGTAGTGGTGGCGCTGTGCGGTTTGCGAAGCCTTCAGCCTAGTACGGGCGATCTGGCGTGCATGGTCGGCCAGAGCAATGGCGTCGCGCGCGTACTCGGTCGCTGAGGTGGCCGCCAGAGGAACAGTGGTATCAAGGGGCAGGGTAGGCTCGCGTCCATACAACACAAAAAATGGAGGAAATCCGGCAGTGTCGTGACGGGAAGGATTGTACGCGAACGTGACATAAGGCAGAGCAACGTCCCAGTCATGGTGGTCTTGCGGGACGTACATTGCCAACATGTCTGTGAGAGTTCGGTTCAAGCGTTCCGTCAAACCGTTTGTTTGAGGATGGTAGGAGGTGGTCAGTTTATGTTTCGTGGAGCAGGTACGTAATAAGTCGCCGATAACATTCGAGAGGAAGTTGCGGCCACGGTCAGTGAGCAGCTGTCGCGGAGCGCCGTGAAGCAATATGATGTCACGCAGGAGAAAATCTGCGACATCGGTGGCACAACTGGTCGGAAGAGCGCGCGGGATGGCGTAACGGGTGGCGTAATCCCTTGCGACGCTATCCATTTGTTCAAGGAGGATGATATTGGGAATGGGCCAAGGAGATCAAGCCCAACGCGGAAGAACGGCTCCACGGGAATGTATGCAGATAACCAGCAGGTAGCACTTGAGGAGTTTTTCGACGCTGACAGGAATCACAGGCAGCAACGTAGCGCCGGACTGACCGAGCAAGGCCGGGCCAGTAAAAGCGACGGCGAATGCGGTCGTACGTGCGCGATACACCTAGATGTCCTGCAGTGGGTGCGTCGTGAAGTTCGAATTGAACAGTGCGACGTAGCTGTCTGGGGCCCGTCTGAGTGGAAGTTACGGTGGCATAGAACGCCGCCCTTGAGGACGCACCGGCGCACAGAAGCGTCATTCGGCGATGCTTGCAGGCGGTCGATGAGTGCTCGGAGAGAGAGATCTCGGTGCTGTTCGTCTGCAATGTTAGTAAAGGCAGACACAGAAAAAATGCTACTGACATCGCCGGAGGCACCGTCGGGTCTGTCGACCGGGTAACGGGACAAGCAATCGGCGTCCTTGTGCAGCTGGCCGGACTTGTATATCACCGAATAGGAATATTCTTGGAGCCGCAGAGCCCATCGGCCAAGTCGTCCTGTAGGGTCTTTCAGGGAGGACAACCAGCAGAGCGCGTGATGGTCTGTGATGACCGGGAAGGATCGTCCGTATAGGTATGGGCGGAATTTGGCGACTGCCCAAACGAGCGCCAGGCACTCGGGCTCAATAATGAAGTATGAGGTTAGTCGGCGTTCGTGTTGTTCATTGCTCTCCTTGTGTCCGTGTCCTGCACGCCTCTTCTTTTGATTATGGACTGTTACCAACTCGCTCAACTTTCTGTCCTTTTGATAATGAAGAAGTTGCGTTCTGACGGTGAGAGGAGCCTGCTGGCGTAAGCGATAAAGCGGTCGCTGCCGCGCTGCCGTTGCGCTAATACTGCACCGATAACGTGACCACTGGCGTCGGTACGAACTTCGGTTGGCGCAGAAGGGTCAAAATGGGCGAATATGGGCGGCGTTGTAAGTAGGCGTATGAGCTGAGCGAACGCTGAAGGCTCTGGTTCACCCCATAAAAAAGGAGCATCCTTCTTCAAGAGCTCAGTAAGTGGCGGGGCTATCATCGCAAAATTCTTCACAAAGCGGCGCAAATACCAACATAGCCCGACGAAGCTGCGTACATCCTTGGCACACTGGGGAACAGGGAAGTTCGTAACAGCACAGATTTAGCCTGGTTCCGGTTGTACCCCGCTGGCATCTACGAGGTGCCCAAGTACGGTGATCTGGCGACGGCCAAAGTGGCACTTTGATGAATTAAATTGCAGACCGGCTCGGCGAAAAACGTCCAGGACTGCGGACAGGCGCTCGACGTGAGTTGTGAAGGTCGAGGAGAATACTATAACGTCGTCCAAATAACACAGACATGTGGATCATTTTAATCCTTGAAGGAGTGAGTCCATCATGCGTCCAAATGTAGCTGGCGCATTGCAAAGGCCGAATGGCATCACCTTGAATTGAAATAAACCGTCAGGTGTGACAGATGCAGTCTTTTCTCGGTCTAAGCCGTCCACAGCAATCTGCCAGTAGCCGGAGCGAAGGTCAATAGATGAGAAGTAACGAGCACCATGGAGGCAACCAAGGGCGTCGTCAATGCGTGGTAATGGGTCACGTCCTTTTTTATAACCTTGTTGAGGTGCCGATAATCCACGCAAAAACGCAAAGAGCCGTCTTTTTTTAAACCAATACGACGGGCGAGGCCCATGGACTGCATGACGGTTCAATGATGTTCTTGGTAAGCATCTTAACTTCTGCTTGAATGACTTGACGCTCGGCAGCAGACACCCGCTACGGACGTCCATGAATAGGAGAGGCGTCGCCAGTATCTAGTCGATGTTTCACGGCGGCTGTAGTTTGGGCCAAAGGACGCTCGTTAAGGTCGAAAATATCGCGGTAGGCAAAGAGAACGCGGCACAGTTGGTCAGCATGCTCTGGCGAGAGATCGGGAGCTATCATTTTCTTGAGATCTGGCATGACAGAAGTCGCAGATGGCGAAGACGCGTTCGAGTCTGTTGCATCCTCCTCGATTGTGAGTGTTGTTATACAGCAATCATCAAATGCGCTTATCGCGCCATACACATCCCTCGTGGCAGCACTTGTGTTGTCAAGCCAAAGTTGACCACAGGCATGCAGGCGCTATTCGAAGTTATAGATAAAACAGTGCGCAGGGCGGTAATACCTCGAATGAGGAGGACCTCGGTCACAGGGGTTGCGATGTAGTCGCCATTATGCACAGGTGGGTCTGATATCAACTCAAGGTACGTCAGAGTCGAAGGGGGTAAGCGAACGAAATCCGCCGAACTGAGACGACTGGGGGGCGGTTCTACAGGGTCTAGGTGAGGCAGGTCAAGTCGGAGAATACCAGTGGAGCAGTCTATTACGGCGGAATGCGCAGACAGAAAGTCCAGGCGAAGCATGACGTCGTGGGGGCAGCGGGCGAGTATGGTGAAAAGGACGACAGTAGAACGATCAGCGATGCAGACTCGGGCGATGCACATACCAATTACAGGAGCTGTCGCGCCGTCCGCGACGCGGACAGCTGGCGTCGCGGCGGGGTTAGAACATTTTTCAGCCGTTTTCGAAGATCGGGGCTCATCAGAGATATATGGGCGCCTGTGTCGATGAGAGCGCAGACAGGAACGCCGTCGACTTGTACATCAAGCAAGTTCATATTGGTCGGGATCGTCAGTAGAGCCTTTTGGGGCGTAGAGAGCAATGCAGCGGCACCTCCTGGCGCTGCACCGTCTAGTTTTCCTGTTAAGGGCGTGGGAGGGAACTTGGAGAATATGAGCAGCGGGGCTGAGGCAAGCGCGACTGACGGCTTTGGGGCAAAGGTGATCGTGAGTATGGGCGGCTGGATGCAGAAGGTTGAGCGGCAGTGTAATCGGTGCGAGCTGCATATGGACGGGAATAGCTGTTTGGTCGAGAGTACCCAGGATACATGTTCGGTTCAGGTGAGTTCCAGCGACTTCGGCAATACCGGGATATGTGCCCAATCCCACGACAGATGAAGCATATCGCTTATCGTCAGCAGTGCGCCACTCCGGTGAATTGCGAAAACGCGGCTGGTAATAAGGCGGTGAACGAAGTGGCGTACTCCCGCGACATGGGCGGGTGTCAGGGTGATGCGTCGAGCAGACCGAGTGAAGTCCCATGTTGGCGAACTCCTGGCGGACAACTGCTTGGATCATAGAGATCGGGACTGACGGTGTGGAAGAGGGGCTGAGCTCGAAGGTCGCCGGACAAGCGGCCTCAACTTCTCGCCGCACAATCCGAGTAACGTTGCAAGCTGTGTCGTTGAAACTAGGAACATCGGCACAGGATGACGTCGCCGCTGTGTTGGGCAAGCGGGCAAATTGTTGAGGGATTCGTCTGCTTTTCGCGAGTTCGAAGCGCCGGCATTCCTTGATCGCTGCATCAACCGTCGACACATTATTAAATACAAGCAGGTTGAAGGCATCATCTGCAATTCCTTTGAGGATATGGGCAACCTTCTCTTGTTCAGTCATGTGCGCGTCAGCTTTTTGGCAGAGGGCCAAAACGTCCTGAATGTACATCACGTAAGGCTCGCTTGACGTCTGTACACGGGTGGATAACGCCTGTTTCGCGGCAAGTTGGTCACCGTGAGAGTTGACGAACAGCTCCCGAATCTTGTCCTTGAACGCATCCCAACTGGTAAGCTCCACGTCTTGCGTTTCGAACCAGACGCGAGGGGTACCGCCGAGGCAAAATATAACATTCGCGAGCACGATGGTGGGGTCCCACCGGTTCGTTGTGCTGATGCGCTCGTAGAGGTTGAGCCACTCCTCGACATCTTGCCCATTGGTGCCAGAAAAAATGCCGGTCACGAGGAGAGGTGACAGTGATGTAGGTCGTATTGGCAGCAGGTGTTCGGGTGGGCGCTGCATCCCCTGTGGACGAGGCATCTTCTGGAGCCATGAAGATAGGCTCGAGAAAGCGTCCACTGCGAAGCTCCGTGTCGAGAAGGCTTCCCCAGCACTTCCACCAAAGATGTTACGTTGAAAGACGCAGGAGGCGAAGCTGGGTAGAGATGTATTTACAAAGAAACGCTGAGGCGCTTGGCCATTAACAAGCAGCCCGAGCAAGCCTCGCTCAAACGTCCTCCTCGTCGTCTTTCTCCATTCGCCTCTTGACGGTCGGTGGCACGGGTCCGTAGCAATATTTAAGCCTCAATCTTGTTAACGTAAGGTGGTAAATAAAAATGCGCAATGCACCTGCGCCTGCGGACGTTTGCGCGGGCGATCACGTATAACGTGTTCAGCCTGTATGTGTTTTTCCCAAAAGTAAAGCCAGTTAATATCTAGTGGCCATCCGGTCTATTTCTGTCATCCTGTGTCCATGTTTGTTCTGCGCTAGCAAAATATGAATGCGAGATCCTGCAGTCGTGCTATACTTGCCGTTCTCGATAAATACTCCCATGTGGTAATCGCCGGCGTGAACTTTCTATCGAATAATTCTGCTCTTATGTTGGAAATGGCCTGGTTCAGCATGAGCTGTCGTGCTGCCTTTTTGCCCCTACAACATGACAAGAGCGTTTGTATTGCGTGGGTGTACGTTCGTCTAACACCTCAAGTTATTGCATACGTGAACTTACAGTGTTTCCTTCACATTCCTGATAGAGAATGCGTCTTACTCCTATCGTTGACCTTTTATTTCCTACAAATGTCTCTGTTAATCACACCATTCTTACTGTTGTGGATGATCGAGCGTCTCTATAGTCTACACCGGAAAAAACTGCGGCCATCGATAATACGGCTGCAAGGTTATCTGCAAAACGGTCTGGAATCGCTGTGCACCGGCTGAGCGTGGTCACGTCGCGGAGGAGCGCACAGGCCTTGTCAGTCGTGGTGTTATTGCCTGAGGGAAGAATAGCTTGGTGATGAAGACCGAAAAAAAAACAGTGCCTTTTTCGCACCCAATGGACATTTAGAGTTTAAAGTGATGCCATTTGGATCGTGTAATTACCCAGAACATTGGTAGTGTGGCGGACTTCCTTCTTCTTGGATTCTAATAGTAATTATATGCTGCTGCTATCTAGACGATCCGACCTTATTCAAACTGGCATTCGAATGCCGCCTTACTTGAAACTTCATTCGTTCCAACATTCCATCATTTGGGATGCTGAGGGCCGGGGACAAAAAGCCTCTTCATGGGCAGGACCACTACTCCCGTACAAAATGGCAGGGATAGGCAAGCGTACAGGGCAATACAACAATGTACGGAGTGAAAGAACAACATATCTAGTTTAAATTTCATCAGGCATAAACCGAATAAGAATAGCACAATGAATTAAAAAGAAGAAGAAATATGCAAACCGCCGCTGCCACAACCTCACGAGATAGTTATGATATAACAGTAATCAGACAACACTATGTCGTTAAATTAGAACTCTAACCAGACTGAAATTGAATACATAAATATATATGCATGCACGTATATAAACAGATCAAAAAGGCATACAAGTCAAACAGAGTGGAAATAAACCTGCAAACGATGTACCAACTTTATATTGATAATCACATAAAATTCAATGAAACCGTAAAAACGAAATCACAAGGTATTACACGACATGTAAGACAAAAAGGTACCTTTAGCAACATTTTTACGCTAGTCGATTCAGAAAAAACGCCAAGAGAAAGCGTAAGCATCTCTTTGCCCTATTTAGTGCGCGTGCGTGGAATAAACCACTTATGAACATGACGAGTGTTATAAAGAAAGCGTCCGGTGGTTTATTCGAGAAAGAGGTTCGAAAACGATCACTTTTTATTCCTGTGTGGTAGAGTTTTATAAAATTTGTGTAGTAGTAAACTGGTAGGCTACGCCGGCCGCTTTTGAAGTTTTCAGGCGAGCGGGCCTTCAGCTCAACGTTGCTAAATGCCGTATTGGTGGCCGGGAAATCATTGTCCTTGACCGCCTTGCTAGTGCTCGAGATGCGTGGCCTGATCCGACAAAATTCGTGCCGTCTGAGATTTCCCCATGCTACTTTCCGCGAAAGATGTACTACGTAGCTTTTCGGCCTGAGCTATACATTGGAACGAGTATACTGCCGCTGGTATGTGCAACTTCAAATTTGTCTGCACTGGCACATACCAGCAGGATATTGTCGCGATGCAGGAATAGCACAATTCAGCAGCAGGAATCACGAACACAGAGCTGGTCACTTTAATCGAAAAGAACACTGAGTGATCACGCAGGGATCTCGTCTTCTTCTTCTAAGTTCTCGTGATCTTCTTCTTCTTTTGTGCGTGGAGACTGGATGTGGCATTTGCCTCCCTCCATGGAGACAGCATCGTCCCGATGCTGGACTGCAATACGCCGCAGCAGAAATGTAGTGTGGCACACATCATTCAGAGCAGTAGGGCTTCATACGCACAATGTGTACAACATCCGGTTTAGGAGGAGGCGTTCTTGAGGAGCTATGAGGTATGACTTCATAGTTCACATCGCTGAGGCGTCGCACAACCTCATACGGACCGAAGTACCGCTTCATTAGTTTTTCCGAAAGTCCGCGTCGACGAACAGGAGTCCAAACCCACACTTTCTCGCCGGGTTGATAGGTCACAAATCGGTGCCGCAGGTTATAACGTTTTGCGTCAGAATTTTGTTGCCTGGTGATACGGACGCGCGCGAGCTGGCGCGCTTCCTCTGCACGCTGAGTGAAAACATCGGCGTCCGTATCCATGTCGTCACAGTCATGCAGTAACATTGCGTCAAGCATAGTCGTCACCTCTCGGCCATAAAGAAGGCTGAATGGCGTCCTTCGCGTCGTTTCTTGCTGTGCGGTGTTATAGGCGAATTTAACGTACGGTAGAATGTCGTTCCAATTTTTGTGGTCGACGTCAACGTACATACTGAGCATATCCGCCATAGTCTTGTTCAGGCGTTCCGTGAGACCGTTAGTCTGCGGGTGGTAGGCCGTCGTCTTTCTGTGAGCTGTGCCGCTGAGATCAAGTACGGTCTTGAGCAGTGTAGACGTGAAGGCAGTACCTCGGTCTGTTATTATTACTGTAGGAGCTCCGTGCCTCAGAACGACGTTTTCAATGAAGAACCGTGCTGCTTCGACTGCCGTGCCGCTTGGTAAAGCTTTCGTCTCTGCGTAGCGTGTTAGATAGTCTGTAGCTACTATGACCCACTTGTTGCCTGAAGACGAATTTGGAAATGGTCCCAGAAGGTCCATCCCTATTTGGGCAAAAGGCACCGGGGGCACTTGAACTGGTTGCAATAACCCAGCTGGTTTTAAGGGTGGCGACTTCCGTCGTTGACATTCGAGGCACGTGCGCACGTAATGTTTCACAATCGCCGTAAGCCGCGGCCAATAGTATTTCTGCTTGATTCTGGCCACTGTGCGTGTGTATCCGAGGTGACCAGACGTCGGCTCATCGTGGCAGGCTTCCAGTACTTCGTCACGCATAGACATCGGGACGACGAGCAGATAGGTGCTTCCGTTAGATGAAAAGTTCTTTTTGTAGAGCACGTCGTCACGCAAGCAGAAGGATGGTAGGTTTCTTGCGAATGGCCGAGGCACGCTAGTGGTCCGTCCTTCCAGAAAATTAATGAGTGGAAGCAGGTCGGTGTCTTCACGTTGCTGACGCGAAATGGTAACCGTGTCGACAACCCCTACGAAAGCCATGCCGTCATCATCTGTGTCTTGGTGCTCTATCGGTGACCTTGAGAGGCAGTCAGCGTCGGAGTGTTGTCCGGATTTATAGACCACCGTCATGTCAAATTCTTCAAGCCGTAAACTCCACCGTGCTAGCCGACCACATGGGTCCTTCAAGTTGGTCAGCCAGCAAAGGGAGTGATGGTCGCTTACTACTTGAAAGGAACGGCCATATAGGTATGGCCGAAACTTCATAACCGCCCAGACGACAGCAAGACATTCCTTTTCGGTCGTAGAGTAGTTAGATTCAGCACGCGAGAGCGTTCTACTTGCGTATGCAATTACTCGTTCCGCCGAGTCTTGCCACTGGACGAGTACAGCCCCAAGGCCTACGTTGCTGGCATCCGTGTGAATCATGGTAGGAGCGTCTTCGTCAAAGTGGGCTAGCACAGGAGGTGTCTGTAGGTGCTGTCGGAGATGATCAAATGCCGCTTGTTCTTCGCCCCATACAAATGCGACGTCGTCCTTTGTCAGGCGTGTTAACGGCGCAGCGAGGTGCGAGAAGTTGGCTATAAATCGTCGGTAGTATGCGCAGAGGCCTAGAAAACGCCTAACTGCTTTCTTATCCGTTGGTACTGGAAATTTTGCAACGGCCGCAAGCTTGTCGGGGTCAGGAAGAACACCTTTGTGGCTCACAACATGGCCTAGGAATTGAAGTTCTTCGAAACCGAAATGACATTTCTCCGCTTTCAGTGTTAGTCCGGCGGACCGAATTGCTTGAAACACCGACAGAAGCCTTCTTAGGTGCTCCTCAAACGTTTCTGAAAAGACGATGACGTCGTCTAGATACACTAAACACGTCTGCCACTTTAGGCCAGACAGAACTGTGTCCATCAGCCTTTGAAACGTTGCCGGAGCAGAGCACAATCCAAAGGGTAAGACCTTGAATTCATAAAGTCCGTCAGGCGTCACGAAAGCGGTCTTCTCTCTGTCTCGTTCGTCGACCTCAATTTGCCAATAACCGCTTTTTAAATCCATCGATGAGAAGTAGCGTGCATGCCTCAGCCGGTCCAGGGAGTCATCGATACGGGGTAATGGGTACACGTCTTTCTTTGTGACCCGGTTCAGTTTGCGGTAGTCCACACAGAAGCGTAGGCTACCGTCCTTCTTTTGAACTAGTACAACCGGCGATGCCCAAGGACATTTTGACGGCTGGATGACGTCATCGTCAAGCATCTGCTTCACTTGTTGTTGGATAGCCTCGCGTTCTTTAGGTGAGACACGATAAGGGTTCTGCCTGATGGGTCGTGCCGTCTCCTCCGTTATAATACGGTGCTTTGTGAGTGGCGTTTGATTGACCCGTGAAACCGACGAGAAACAGTCTTGAAACTGGTTCAAAAGGTCAAGAAGACGCTGCCTCTCCGACGGCGGTAAACTAGCGTTCACATCAAGAACACGTGGTGCTATAGAAGTGTCCTGCTCGCCCTGCTGTACTGCAAAGCATTCGCGGTACTCTGCAATTCCGCCGAGGTAAGCAGCTGTAGTGCCTTCAGTAATGTGGCGCCGTTCCTTGCAAAAGTTCGTCAGAAGAATATCGGCTTGCCCATGCACCACACTGATGAGACTTCTGGCTACAGCAACACCTCGAGTGAGCAGAAGTGCAGGGACTTGCTCAGCGACGCCGTCTCCATTATGCTGCGTGGTGCACCTGACGGGGACGAGGCGACAAGATAACGGCGGCACGGTCACGTCCTCAAGGAGGCACAAGGGCTTTCGCTGTAGTTGTGCAGTTTCATCCTTCAAAAATGTCAGCAGACCTTCTGGTATATTGATGATTGCACCGTATTCGCGCAGGAAATCCATACCCAAGATGGCCTGTTTGCAACACTCGGGAAGAATAACAAAAGTTGCGACGTATGACGATTCCTCTATGCCGATCCTTGCTGTGCACTTTCCAATGGGTGTCAGTAGCCGGCCACCAGCTCCCCTAATCTGCGGCCCCGTCCACTCTGTTCTAACTTTCCTTAGTTTATGCGCCAAACTCTCACTCATAATTGAAAAGTCCGCACCAGTGTCTACCAGAGCCGTCACTTCGTAACCGTCGACTGTAACTCGTATTTCGGCGCTTACAATTTCGGCGCTCGTAGAATCGTCGGACTTTGTCGGCTCTTCCTTCATTCGCAATGGGGGATTTTCAGATTTTCGGCGAGTGGCAACCTCCCCCCCAAAAGGCCGCTGCTTTTAGTTTCCCCGGCGGGGGCTGGGAGATTGCCCTCTGGCAACGTCAGCGGCACTTCGTCGAGTTAGCGGAGAAGAAGAACGTCCAGGAGAGGGGGAGCGCGGCCTGAAAACAGGGGAATCGTCGCGCCAGCTTGACGCATTCGCGTCGACGTTGGGTCGGCTGTTCGAGCGACGAGGAGCAGCGGATGGAAATCCTTGCCCTGCGACTCGATAAGGGCAATGGCGACAAACGTGGCCTGCTTCTCCACAATGGAAGCACAGGGGCCTGTAGTCCGGAGTGCGCCAAATGTCAGTTTTTCGGAGCGGTGGTCGCGTTGGAGCTCCCCTGTAGTACCAAGGTACTGTCGGCGGTTGCTGCTGGTAATACTGCGGTGTCGGCGCAATAGGCGGCGGCTGCTGCTGGTAATACTGCGGTGTCGGCGCAATAGGCGGCGGTTTCTGCTGGTAGTACTGCAGTGTCGGCGCAATAGGCGGCGGTCGACAGACAATTTCTGCGTAGCTGGGATTACGCGTTTCGATGGGTTGTTCGGGAGGTGAAAGCGCTTGCCTTACCTCCTGGCGCACAACTTCGGAGACGGACGCTACCATGCGTTCACTCGGCGTAGCGAGGAGCTTCTTCACCTCTTCACGGACTATGTCTCGTATGAGCTGGCGCAAACCCTCGTCAGTTGCTGGAACCGCCGGCACGGCTGCGGCGCTGGTTGATACACTGCTGTTGACACGGTCATACTGACGGTACTGTAGCTGTAGTGCACGTTCGATGGCCGTCGACTCCTTCAAAAATTCGTCAACATTTGTTGGCGGGTTTCGCACAAGACCGGCGAACAGCTGCTCCTTCACACCGCGCATGAGGTGACTGAGCTTCTTCCCCTCGGGCATATCCGGGTCTGCTCGACGAAATAGACGGGTCATGTCGTCAACAAACATGGCCACTGTTTCGTTGGGCTTCTGAACGCGAGATTCGAGTAGTCGTT
>CM023482.1:11269021-11461367 GCA_013339685.2 Hyalomma asiaticum
GCACGTCCGATGGCTGCCGAGATAGCGCGCGCGCCAGCAATAGCGACCGCGCAACGTCCACAGCGGCTGCTTGAGCGACAATCCCCCCCCCCCCCCCCCCACTCTCATTTTCGTGCTCGTTAAAAACGGGCGGGACGTTTCCTCACCGCTGCGATGCATGCCTCCCGAACGGGGCGATGTTATCGCACCGAGCGACAGAGATGGGCCGGCCTCGTTTGATCTCTGCTTCAGTCGCGTGCCGCGGACGCGCTTGCGTGCTTTTACCCCCGGGTAGAAGGTACGATGCGCGGAGGGGGGGGGGTAATCAATTTGGACTTTGTATGGGATATGACGGCGGTGGCGACGAGAAAATCCCGTCGAGACTGTGTATACAATTGCTTTCGCAGTAAGACTGACATGAGCAAGCCGCGTATTGAGATGGCGAGATGACCGATGGCCAGTTCGATGAAAGCTGTAGGGACCATATATATTGTCACCGATCCCGAGCTGTGAGGCACAGGACGCAATAGCCGGAAAAAATTTCAAGAAGTGACGTATCAGTCTCCCGGAAATAATCCCACGAAAGCTTGGGCAATTAAGGTTTACGTCCCTTCGACGCACTAGCAAAACGCCAGCAGTGGTTCAAAGACCGAGTAAAAGCCAAGACTAATCAAACAAAACAAATATATTCTCATCAAACAGGCAGTTACACAAAATCGACTCTTCACGTGCACTAAAAAAAAGAATAAAACACCAATGTCACTCAAAGTGCCTTCGCAACATGAAGCTTGCAGGCCGGACTCGTCAGTTGGCTAAGGGAACAGCGTCGTTACTTTTCTTCGCATGGGGTCATAGGCGACCAAGACTGTTGCTGACGGCCCGTGGTCGACTCTTTATATTGCCTTCAGCAGTCACTCCCAATGTTTCGGTGCGGGCCGCGTTATCTAAGGACGCTCAGAACCGAGCCAACCTCCTTGATAAAGCCGGAATATTCGCCTCTTGGGCGGTACCTCTTTCTCCCTTGCATGTCGCGACGAGCGTCGGTACGCAATCTAGTCTCGTATCTCACTCTCCGTCTGGCTCACGCCTTCACCCGTCGTGATAGGGTGACTCAATGCTGTGATGCACATCTTCGTCGCCCCTTCTAGACTTCGGCCAGCTGCTGCGTGGCCTTGGGTGCCTCTTCCACCCGCGTCGGTTTTCTTTCTTTGTTGTTTTCCGGCGTTCCCCTCTATAACATTCCAACACACACTAAAATACACCACACAAGCTTTCACAAGTTCATATGACAGTCGATAGCACATAAGTGCGCATTATAGACCAAGCACATCAGTTCACACACTGCACGTCGCGTCACCTTCATAAAGAATCACGCACACACAAGTCACTAAAGGGACGTTCACAATACATCGCGTAAAAGTTTCAGAATACATGGCGTACGCATGCGTCATATAAGAAACGAAACACACTCATTTCACTTCACAAAGTGCTCAACACATGAATATTCTGAAAGGTTACAAAATATCACAGGGTAACATAAAAAACGATACATGAAAACGTTGTTTCACTCAACGCCAGCCCTAGCAATCAATCGCAACACACGCAGGTTCGGCAGAACTAATGGGAACCTAGCTTACGGATCTCGAGACTGCTTCTTTCGCTTACGCGCTCTTTTGTTCCTTTTCTCTACGGAGGTAAACAAACCTCGTCTATAGGGTCGCAACACTGTGCTCGCGCCGATGGTATTTGCAGTCTCTTCTCATGGCCGTCAATCTTCGAAGCTTCCTTCCTCAGCGTCCCTTTCCCATGCTCCAAAATTTTCTTAAAAGTCGCGCTGTTGCCGCGTATTTCATCCGACTGCATTTCAATCATCGGTGTCGCGGTTTGCCTCTCGCGGTTTGCAGTCCTCCTTTGCGCCCGATCGGAGTTGCTGCTAAATTCTACTCTGAGTCCGGCATGACAGGACGCTCAACTGGTTTCATTTGGAATTGAGCTCGAGCTCGAGTTGCCGTCTTCTTGGCGTTCGTTTCCGCTTCTGCTGGTGGTTCCCGGTGAGATTTACTCTTTGGTTCTTCATACCAAGGTGTCGGATCGTTAGGGCCTCGTGCACCCTCGATGCTTCCCACAATCACAACATAAAGTGGGTTCTCCATACATAGAGCTGTGACCCTCACACTGTAGTAAGGGGATTCCCACCTCGATCCTCGCCTCAGAAAGCTTCCTCGCCATACCGTCAATCAGGTAAACAAAAACCTTTTGGGGCTTTCAGCTCGTGTTTCCGTACCACACTTTTCCGCACAATTACCGTGCTGCTCCCAGTGTCCCGTAGCACGCTAACACCCTTTCCTGCCACTTTCCCATTAAGTACTGGCCTATCCTTGACCAAAGACTCAGGGCGTGCAATCGTTTGGACATCGATATCCCGTCTCTTCCGAGTTCCTTCACAGTCATCTTCCTTTTTTGGGGGCAAATGATCCTTCTCAACTTCTTCGCTTCAGATGCGCCCGTCCTTTTGATCGTCTGTCCTTGAACGCATCCCAACTAGTAACTCCACGTCGTGCGTTTCGAACCAGACACGAGGGGTGCCGCCGAGGTAAAATATAACGTTCGCGAGCATGATAGTAGGGTCCCACCGGTTCGTTGTGCTGATACGCTCGTAGAGGTTGAGCCACTTCTCGACATCTTGCCCATTGGTGCCAGAGAAAATGCCAGGGTCACGAGGAGGGGCGACAGTGATGTAGGTCGTATTGGCAGCAGGTGTTCGGGTGGGCGCTGCATCCCCTGTGGACGAGGTATCTTCTGGAGCCATGAAGGTAGGCTCGAGAAAGCGTCCACTGCGAAGCTCCGTGTCGAGAAGGTTACCCAGCACTTCCACCAAAGATGTTACGAGGAAAGACGCAAGAGGCGAGGCTATATACAGTTGTATTCTAACAAGGAACGCTGAGGCGCTTGGCCATCAAGCAGCAGCGCGAGCAAGCCTCGCTAAACGTCCTCCTCGTCGTCTTTCTCTATTCGCCTCTTGACGGTCGGTGGCGCGGGTCCGTAGCAATATTTTTAATACGGCTCCCTTAAAAGCCCACTTTCGGTTTCGATATCGAGGGGGCAGTTTCCTTGTGTCGTGTCAACAGAGTCGGACGTACCTCTCAGTCACGCAGGGACAGCAATTCGTGATAACGTCGCCACAATTCTGTCGTCTGTGGTCAATTACACGTGGGACATGCAAGCAACGATGGTTTCACGGTGGTCCAGCGACTTTGACAGCGATTTCAGCGATTTTTGAGAAACTGTGCTCATACGTCATCGCAGTGTCCAATTCGCTGGGGCTGGCTTGCAGTGCCGGGCGATGAATACTTTAAAACCAAACTAAAATTCTTTGTACGTGTTTCCTAGCTTCCGTCTGCGGAGGGAGTTAACAATACATGACTAGAAAACGGAAAATGTATATTTTGCACCGCCGCAAAATCGTGTCAGTACTCCTTTAAGCTAAGAAATCCGCCCAATCGCCCTGTTTCTTCTCAATTGGTTGGTTTGATTCAGCCGCTACTGGTACTCCAAGTCACTCAGGTGATTTCGCCTATCTGGGCCTCCGTAGCGAAAATGGGCGACGGGCACCTGCTTCGCCGATTATACCGTTCGACAGTCAATGCTTTGAATTTCGCTGCGTTCTTCATCGTCACGACCACGTGATAATAGAATAGAAAAGTCCGTATTATTTTTCTGCAAAACCAGATGCGTTGGCGTGCTGGGTGATTTCTTGTAGCTCAGAGCACAAATAATAGAAACCACATATGCTGCTCTGATGCACACAGTGAATCTCTACCTTGCCTCAAGTATTCGTCAGTATTTCTTCTTTAAAGAGAACCTGCGACACTTTTTCGACTGCCTCCTAGGTCACTGGAGTGTACATATATAGCATGTGTAGTGTGCACATACTACGCAAAATGAATGAATAAAGCAAAATGAATGTTGAGAATCTGTTCGCGAAAACTGAAGTTATTGGTCCCCAAAGTTCAATACACGAGATGACGTCCTGAAAACAAAAGCGTTCTCTTGGGCACTTCGCTCTCCCACTGACGTTCGTGATTGGTTACAATTAGGGCGCGCCGTCTTCTCAAGGTTGTCTGAGGAAATTACCTTGTCACCGCTCTTTTTGAAGGAGCTATCATTGTGGTTGCAACAAGCACAACGAACCACGTGTGTCAGTCAGGAGAGGCAGTTGTTTTTAATATTAAAATATAGTACTTAAAACACATCTATTTATGTCAAGAACGCCTCTGTAGTGTCCTGTCGAGCCTCCAACATCTTCAACTGCCCCGTAACTCCGGCGCATCGCTGCTTAGCACATGGTAACGGCACCGCTGCTGCTCTCGGACGGTTGTGGCACACCTTTGCAATCGGGTGCCGCAAAAAAGAAAGAAGAAAAAAAAAGAAAAAATGAGGCAACGATTGTCTCCCCCCGGCCGTCCGGCTGCCACCTCCGTTGAAGGCGGAAAATAAGTTTCACGCGTTTTAGGCCATACTGTTTAAACAATCGTGATTAACGCGTGCGCCTATGGGTCGAGCACATCCCCAGACATGAGTATGTCGTGTTTCTTGGGCCCTCAAACACAGACAGCCAAGGAAACATTTACAGACAGCACGATACAGCACATAACACACTTTCAATGGACAAACAACACAATTACTTAGGAAACTGAACCATATGCTCACAAGAGTAACCAGCGCATCCTGTCCAAGTCGGAATCTCTTGAAGTACGTCGGGCACCACTCAGAGTACCGCGTATCTTGGAGGCGGCGCACGCTGGCAGGAGGAGATGCACGATGAGCCGGGCGCGGTGCACAAGCATATCCTGAGCTGCTCGCTCAGAAGCGCATCGGGGTACGATTTAAACCTCCTTGAGTACGATGCACCCGACGTGGCACCGAGGCCACGCCCTCAGCAAGCGGTTGTGCCGGACTGGATTATACGTGGCACCCTGACCACGCCTTCAGAAGTCGGTTATGCCGGACCCGAGCAGACACAACACCATAGCCATGAGTGGTAGCTGGTTGCGGGCACACTACCTGACGCAGGTCCAGGAGCTTGCCCTTGCCCGCTCGCACGTCCACCAGAGGGGCAGCTCACGTACAAGGCCCGGTCAGCAACACTCGTTCACCGCAGGGAAACGGCAAGCTCATCCGGGCTGGTCTGATGTCACCAGCTCGGTGCGTGTGCTTCCTTGGGTTGAATGTGCGACTTTTCGCTCGCTGACGACGCTCGATCTCTCGTCGGCTTTCCGAAGTCAACGCGCTTCATGTTCGCCTCTCACAAGCACGCGCTCGTCGTCTTCGTCTGCCCCACTACTTTAATTAATAATATCCTCTAACCACATTCCCCCCGACCCCACTTCCCCACAACTTGAGTGCGTTGTAAGCAAGCAAAACGCAAGTCACGAATATAACACACCAGTTCAAAGTCAAGCCAAAGGTCCAGAAATGCCAGGCGAACACTGCACTATGCTCAAAACACGATCGTTTGCCTACATGAATGAGTTAAAGCTCAGTAAAAGCCGGCCGACTCATATTTAGCGCCAATGTTGTCCAAAATACCCGTTATCCAGGACCGACAATTGAAACCCTGGATATCTGAAAACCGGATATCTGACAAGGCGCTTAGGTGACTGTGCCCCACACAAGTCGGATGGCACTTTTCAGACGTATAGAGACCAGCACAGGAGACACTCGGAAGCGTTCCAGACCAGACGCCCACCTGTAAGACCGCCTCAAAGCAATCAAATGTCATGCGACTTTGCAAGCTGCGCGCCAGCACAGATTGCACTCGAATGAATTACCTAGAAGCCAGGCGTAGCAAGTCAGTGGCATTCGAATAACCCCTTCATGGACATCAATGCTTTCTTGAAGCCGATGAGCCGGCACTGCACCAGACGTCTCAGGAAAAATGCACTCTGAGCCGCACGAAGCTGTAGAAAGTGTTCCAAACTCTACGCTTAAAGGGCCCCTAAACAACCCCGAGGTCCAAAATTTGTTTTAAAGATATAACTGCGCTCCTGTGCGGTGTGAACATGCTCCCGCAAGAATTTTGCGAATAGGTGCAATAATAGAGAAGTTACACGGGTTTAAGTGACCGCTTGCGCCGGTTTCGTTTTCTCGGTCGGCCTCCCCACCCTTCTCTGCTGAGGAGAGGGTAGGGGCGGCGCGCCGTCGAGACTCCGGCCACTTTTGACACGTGACCTGACGTGATCATTTGACGTCATTGACGCTTGCGCTGCGGAACCGGTTGCTCCCGTTCTAGAAACGTTGGGTTGCTCCTGCGCTCACGCCGGTGGGATGGCCAGGGGATCTGACAATAGACGTTTCGACCAATCAACGAGATACGACTACGCAAAGTTGTTCGCGGTACGACATGACGACACCTAGGATGCGAGCGCGACTGGTCAGCCGCCGGAAAGAAGCGCGCGAATTGTTTTTTGAAATACGGCGTCTGTGTGGCGCGCAGCGCTGTCATATTCGCAGAATGTGATCGCCGCAACCTTCTCTATGATTGAGTTAGCTTGTTTGGGCGGCTTTGAAAAAAAGTAGGAGCCTGTTTAGTGGCCCTTTAAAGTACCTTCAAGCGCATATGTTGATTCGAGAACGTTAACAGCTCGTCCATGGAGGACATCGCGCTCTCTGAGACACTTCATCACCTACACTCTCACCAGAAATTTCTCTCAACCTCTCTTGGAGTAAGTTATCCACACGGTCTTCGAGGTCCATGCTTCTGGTATGTGTTGCCGCAGCTGACAGAACACCAGTGAATTAGTGGCCACCGCCCTATATTATTCAAAATGGCATTTGTTATCCTAACTAGGACGAACTTACTTACAAGCTCCTTCGCCGGAGCTTTCCTGAGGGACTCTTTCCTCATCATCTGTACTTAGTCTACTACAGGCCCCATAGTGCCACTCCGTATAACTTCTCTCTTCCAAGTTCGAGAAGCTAGTCTGCTTCATCGAATACCTCTGAACCTATCCCAGTCTCTCGGCCGTCTATCTCGGTGCTATCTTCTAACTCAGCATCTGGTTATACCGAAAGGCTATGGCATGGTGCTAGACCGCTTTCAAAGAGCGACTTTGCATCTTCCCTCACGGCAGTGCTCCGTATGAAGCAAATCTCAAACACCTGCTCATTGGTGTTCACGCATGTCATTTCACTACGCTTCAGTCTGGCCATCTGCGCCTTTTCCACCTCTGCGAGTTAAGCGTTAACTGAAGCGTTCTTAACTTGATATCTTCGTGTTATTTTTCTTTCTCATCTCTCTTGCTTTCTTTTCCATTTCCCTTTCGAACGTCATCTGTTCCTTTTCTTCTAGCTCCGCAGCCTCTCACGCCCCATGCCGTAAATTCTCCTTCTAAGCCTATGCGCCACGCTAACTTTTCGAAAACTCGCCGTGATTCCGATGCGTGCATGCCAGATCCTCCTTGTTCATCAGACATAGTTCACTGTAACCTGCTTGTACTCTCCTGAAGTCGAAGCACCAGCTCTAAGATCTTCAGCGCCTGTTGTTTCACTTTCTGCCGCTGCTCTAGTAGCTTCTGTAGACGCTCTGCGTTTTTTTCGCAAGCTGGCCTTCTTTAGCGCGTTGATCATGAGCTTGCATGAGCGAACTCTCAAATTTTTTGGTCATAAATACCATGGCCTATGAGGCATAGATTTTCCCACGAAAATATCAGAGGGAACTCTGGTGCTGCGATTGTTAAGCTGCCATGGGAGTGTTGGGTAGTACTCTGCCTTCGTGCTCGCGGCTTCAAAATTTCCGGTGGATTTCTTCATTGGTGTTTTCTAGGTTCAGTGACGTGAGTGGCATTACTACACTTCATTAAGCGATGAATGCAGCGGCTGCAGTGTACGATTCCCGGCTAGAGAGCATCCGACTGTCACATTTACTAACGTCGTTTGCAATGATGAGGTGCCCTGCAGTCTGTTTCGGTATTGCGTTTGTTGATGGCCACACATATTATTTGCAGTGGTGTTTTACCTAAGTTAAGAAATATCCCCGTCATGCCTCGCGAACCTTATTAATGCAGTTTTGCATTTTTCTCGTTTTTTTTCTATCAGATGCGAGAGAAACCGCAGGCGTGGGGCCGCTTCCACGGCTAAGATGCATTCTTTGTGCCAAGGCCATTCGTATATATTTTATTATAGCATTTCAATTGCCCTATCTGATTAATTCAACATCCACCAAACGCGCCAAGCAGGCGCACAGTTGTGCCTAAAAGACGCCGACTGGACGATACGCAGACGACGCTCAAAAATACAGCTCTGATCAAGGCTCAGGCGCAGTTTCCAACGCAGTTTAACGGCACGGCTCTTTGAGTTAACATTTTTATGCAAACAACCGCCAAGTACTGCGCCATACTGCGCTCCGCCTCACACAGCTGCCTGCACTATATAGTCTAAAAATGCAGTCCAGCACTTGCCCTTCACTTAAAAAAGCTAACGATAGACCGTTTGCTTTATATAGAAGGCGCACCTATCTTTTACGTACTCGAAAACATTAGCACGGAACTAAGAAGAGTAAAACAGCTATCTTAAATTCGAACACGATTATATATGGCACTTCAACCTCTACGGACCCAGCTCAACCTGACCACAAGTAGAGGAAGAAACAATGCTATTATGAAATCATATTATTAAATTCCTGAGCTTTGGTACTTTTCTAAGAGTGAAAAATCAACAAGTATCTCTACACGTACATAGTTATTGCAAACTCTTTCGTTTATAACACCATACTTTGTCGTAAACGACCCATTTTCTAAAGTCGCAAGGTCGTGTGAAGCCAGGAGAACGAAGAATACGCAAATCCATGCAATAACCACCATTCTAGTGATGGCTGGAGCTCCTTATCTGACACTCCCATAAGCACTAGCGCCACATTTCCCTCTACTACTGTGTTGGAAGTTCTGTGCTGTCAGGGATCGATGAATGTAACATGCAAGTTGGTGTGTCAAACCAGTCACAATTCACAGCCACGTTCGTCACTGCCATGTAATGAAACTTATTTTCCTGTAATTAAATTCGTCCTTATGAGACGCCACGGTTCAGGAACTCTGCAGAAGGTGGTTTCTTTCTTGAAGTAAAATTAGACGCACTTAAGTTTTGGCGCTTGTATTCTCGCTTCGACATCCCTGCATGCCGAAGTTCAAGAAAAGGCAGTAAAAACGGCATGCTCTGTTGTTGTCGGAGGACCCCTTTAAGGCTGTCTTTAACTATTTTTTCCTCTACGTTACGCCGCCAATTCGACGTTAACGCGAGGTACGACGTATGGAGAGCTGCATGAGCGGGTAGTATATTGATGGTAGTAGTCGCATAAAGAAATAAAGCTAGACGAAATGCGCTGTTTTAAATAGGCGGTCCATGGAAAGAAACGAACGTGTCTGAATAAGCAAAGGTAACATGAAATTTTCAGATATTCCCGGCGAAGTTGTCGAACACACGCAGAAATAAAATCGAGGGGCTATACCCCTTTGGGTAAAATGACCTTGGCGAGCACGTGCGTTATCCTTTCTTTCACTGGTTCGTCCTTCCCCGCTTTGTTTTTCATTGCTATCTCTTTTTTTTTGCTGTCTTTATGTCCCTCTTTCTTTCTTCTAGTTTTGTTCATTTATTTCCCCTTGTTCATCCAGTTTCTTCCTGGTTGTTCCTTGCGCCTTTCTCGCTTTTGCTTTTTTTCCTCCTGTTTGTCATTGGCGCTTTGTCTGCGTCCGAATGTCATCCTTCTTTCTTCTCTCCTTTCTTTGGGTGGAAATAGAAGCGATTCGTATTCCTCCGATATACGTCGACAGTTTACCAAGCCTGAACTTCCATGAGTGCACGTAGCACAGGTAAGCGCCTTGTGCAGCGTATACTGCTCACGCGTATTATACACCGCTTTAAAGCGCGCGCATCTAGATCCGGCAGTGGTTGAATCGGTTAGCGTGCTGCAGCATAACGGCCATTTCTTGAGGAGACTCGAATTCTTGCGCGTAGACCACGACGACGCAACTCACGCAAGCCTAACGAAGTTTCGCTGCAAGAGTTAAACTACATTCGAAAGCTATACCTGCTGGGTCGTTTAAGAGAACGGAACGGACCTAACTTTATTGCAATCCTGCACACAACGCGGAGGCACGCCTCCGCAGCGAATGCTTTGTTGCGGTGCACTATGCTACCTTACGGACTAATATGCAAGCCACAAAGCAGATCCAGGCAATACAGTGCCCACGCGCTCTCAAGACCTCTTGCCCAAGGTGTACAATTTCACAGCACAGTTATTCGCCAGCTTCAGTCTATCTTAGGCCATTGTCGAATGAAGCCAGCACTGTGTTTTGCATAGCAACTTAAGTAGCCCGGTTTTCTCATACGGCTATTGTAATGGCACACGTTTCCACGGATTGTAAATAAAAGGCACATCAGCTGGGCGTCTTACTGAACATTGTCGCCCGTGGCATTCCGTCGTCGCCAGAAAGGCCTGAAGCAGCAATCCAACGTTCCGATTACCTTTGCAATCCAAGATTCTATAATTTCGTTGATAAATATCTTGTCGGCCTGTAAGGAACAAAAATAACGTGAATAAATGGTAATCGTTAGGTGAACGAAATAGCCCATCACTTGCATGACGCAACATTTGCGGGGTAAGCTGCTTTTTACTGCTATAGCCCATCATCGCCGTCATGTCTCACGTGTACTCGCATGTATGTATGTATGTATGTATGTATGTATGTATGTATGTATGTATGTATGTATGTATGTATGTATGTATGTATGTATGTATGTGTGTATGTATGTATGTGTACTCTGTGTGTGCGAATTCACGCTACCACACTCAGCACGGTATGTCTTATTTAGATAAAGGATACACGTCATCACCGTCCTGATGCCCTAATAGGCTTACAGCAACATGCTTGGACAGACAGTGATTTCCCCTTTTTCACACTGGACCGTTTCCACATAGGGTTTTCGTCACGCTTTCCGGGGGTATGGTGCGAGTGTTCCGTCGCGCGTACTCCAAGCCTTACCATAGATGTCATCGAAGAACACCTTTCGCTTGTCTGCTACGCACAAGGCCGACAACAGTGGACGAGTGTGTAAACGAGCGATCGAGCAGGCACCCCAGCAACGCCACTGTAGTGTTTTGCGCCTTCTGCCCCTGTGTTGCGCGGTGTTTTGAGGTGCTGTGCGGAGTGTCGGTAAGGCGATGATCGAAGACAACGAAAAGACAGCAAGGTGACACATGGTGTGCTGGGTGATGGACAGGGACAGCGAAAGAGCAGATTCGGCAAAGGCCAAGTGAGGACAAAAGGAAAGACGAGAACGAAGAGAAAGGAGCTCGTGGATCGAATCGAAGCGGGCAGTTACAGGCCGCAATAGCTTGTCGGACTCTGGTCCTGAAACACAGCTGCAGCCTGGTACTTCTTTCGGCCTGGCTTTTTGTCTGGCGCTTCTTCAGGCGGTCTCGACCGCTGCACTTGGGCGGGCCTTGGCCGTTTGTTGCTGTCCCGCGTCAGGCCGGGCCATGCTACCCTGCCGTCCGCCCCTGTGTCCAAACCACGCTCGCCAGTACCACCGCCGTGTCTGCAGACCTATCGAAAGTACACCGACTCACCCGGTGAATTGCTACAAACAATTTAACGCGTGCAGGAATGTGTAACCTGTTGGAACTTAGATCTAAAACAGAACATAAGTGGCGAACCGTCATTACTGGTTTTCTCGCAGCATATCACACATTGTCGCTTTCAGCTTATTCATTACTGTATTAACACAACCACTCAAAAATGCAAATGCCTCGTTCTCGGCAACGAACCTTTCGCGTCCGTTGCCGTGACTAACACGAAGCATATTTATCAATCACAACCACCAAGATTACAGCCGCGAGGCCACCATTGCACCAGCCTACTGAAACGAAGGCGCACGCTATCGCGCCTGAAGCCCAGCCCCGTATTTAGGCGCAGCCCAACCCCGTATCGCCCGCTGAACACATCGAAAGTGTGTGCCCCTGGGCGACTGACAAATGTTCGCGAAGAAGTCAACATTTCCCCTTGAAGCAATTCCTTTTCGCTAACGGCCGAGCAAGAAGCTAAAGAGAAGGAAAGCGAAGAGGGATAGCACCCTCCCACGCCAGCCGCAATTCTAGCCGTCGTCAAGGGACAGCCATCACCGCAATCAAGGACGTGCCCACCGAAAGCACCATGTCTGCCCCGAAATATCCTAGGTTTCGTCTGTGCGTGAGCAATCATCAAAAACCGCGTCATCAATGTGACAGCTATGGAAGAAGGAAAACAAACGACTGCGCCTGTCCCTTTTGTCCTGTTATGTCGCTGAGTTGGTTGCGCTTTTTTTACAATGAAACATAGCATACTGTTCTCCAAAAGGTCACGTGGCCGGTACAGAACTCTCCAGAATCTCTCTAATCGAAGCTGATATTGCGAGGCTGTCCATTGAGGACGACAGCAAATGACAGTGAGGGAGCTAAACTATCACGTACTGAAGTGTCCGTGCTCAGCAACGGTGAACAGTGCCGTGCCGAGGCAGCACAATACCGACCAAGCCTCCGAGCTCACGGGCCAGCGTTTCCACAAGACAGGTTCTTGCCGAGGCCATTCGAGTTGCTAAGGCGAAAAAGACTCTTGAGAGTTTATGCTTAGGTAGTAATGCACGTTGTATTAGGTCCAAGAACCTCTTCGTCTTCTCTTGCATTCTTCTCCTTTCATGCGTTTATGGACGCTTGACCCGCGGTGTAATATTGCAAAACATTTCGAATTGTGGCGCCCTGCGTTTCGCCAGAGGATCCTATGATTCAAACAGTCCTGAGAACGTCTTTTTGTGTTGATGTTTCAACTACAGAAAAAGTCCATAAAACTTGTCATTTTTAGTCCGAATTCCTTTTCTGATAAGGACTTTTCCCAGGACTTCGCACTTATACATATCACGTATTTAGAACTTTTTCTGCTCATTACATCAAATTACAGCGTCATTTATGTTTTAATGATTTGTTGTATAGCTATATTATGTGTTAGCTTAGTTCTTATGTTTTTGATATTAATTCCTATTTAGTGTTTCGCCAATGACAATTGCTGTTTAGTGTTTTTTTATGTTATAATGCCGTTAGGGACCCTTTAACAAATTTGTTGGGTCCCTAAAAGTGTAAATACATGTAAGAAGCAAAAGAACAAATAAACTTCAACTTCAACTTCAACACGGTCGTCAACTTGTATACCTGCTATGCCGCTGCTCTGTCTTTTGTCAAAATTCCTTTTCATGTGTCGTTGGTAAGCACCTGCCTGGATCTCATTTTTCTTGACTTTCTTTAGGTGTAGCTTCTCAAGCTTGCGAAGTTGGTGGTCTGCAGGGAGAGAAGGCGAAGTCTTGGAAGCAGCACTGAGGGGACTGCAGCATAAGCGGCTAGTGTAAGAGCGGGAGTGATGCCCGGTGGCACATTCTGATGTGCTGTATGACACCTCAAATGGCACATTGAGCCAATCCTTTTGCAGCAAGGTGGTAGGGAGGGCAAAAGTTGATCCTCATTCCACGATCTCGTGACCAATTATCTAGCTTGACACTTCCGAAAGGCAGGGTAATTATCAGAAACTTCCCTTTTTGTACTCTTGAAGCATTCGGCTTGAAGAGAAGCAATAACGCTGTCGGTGTCTTCTTTCCCTACCTTGGTCATGATCATGTCGTACACTCATTCTTTCTGAGTAAAAAAAAATACCTGTGTGTTTCTGGTGCCTTCCCCCTTCCTTTTCAAATCCGCGAATTCCAAGTAAACTACTTCAAAGGGGTTGCGGGAGTAACTTGGTGTTGGTTGGTTGGTTTGTGGGGTTTAACGTCCCAAAACCAGCTCTGATTATGAGAGACGCCGTAGTGGAGGGCTCCGGAAATTTCGACCACCAGGGGTTCTTTAACGTGCACTAACATCGCACAGCACACGGGCCTCAACATTTCGCCTCCATCGAAATGCAGCCGCCGCGGCCGGGATTCGATCCCGCGACCTTCGGATCTGCAGCCGAGTGCCATAACCACTAGACCACCGTGGCGGGGCAAAAACTTGGTGTTACCATTACGTCCGTTGCCTGCTTGAACATCATTTGTCCACTTAGCTTAGATGGCATGTGCAAATATAGTTCCTAGCATCTTCCTTCATGCCAGGCGAAGTAAACATTTTGAGGAGGTTTTTGTAGGTGCGCTCGAAATCGTCGTGTCCTCATGATTCTGGTCCATTCCGGTACAGAGAAAGTATGTTAGAGACCAGAGTAGATAGAACGTGACAATTTCAGTCAACAAACCTGTGCGTTTCATAACTGTCCTGTGCACGCCTAAAAGTAGCGCTGAATATTTCATGCAACATGTTAGACCGACTAGCCCTGCAATGTGTTTTATTATTCCCATAACTTCGCACAATTTATCTCTTTCAGGGTATTCGCTCGTCTCGCAAACAACTAAATGCGTCATCATCTTTGAACAACAGGTCAGGTTGATGTGAAATATAAAAATCAAGTTGTTCTAGGAACTTGGCCCACCTAGCAGTTCGGCCCTTTGGTTGTTCTATGTTGACGAGATGGGTCATAGCTTTATGGTCAGTAAATAGTGCAAATTTCGTTTCTTCCGGCAAAGCTTGGAAAGGCTGCACTGCTTTTGAAACAGCCAGAGCTTCTTTTTCTGTGGTGACTTTAGGAGGATCCAAGGTGCAGCTGTAATAGGCCACAACGTGGTGCTTCTGGTCAGATTGCGACTGTTTCTGACGAAGAATTGCAGCTGTTGCATATTGCGACACGTCGGCGTTCAGCGCAGATTGTATACAAAACAGCGGTATGTGAAGAACAGGATGTGACGATATCAGTTGCACTAGTTCTTTATCAGCTTTTCCGTACTCTGGATTTCACTCGAAAGGTGCGTCTTTGTATCAGACATGTTAGAGAGCCACGTGAGCCTTTCTAAAAGACCTGAAATGCCAAGCTAGGCTTAGGAACACTCGCAGAGAATGATTATCATACGGCGTCAGCAATTTGGAAATTCTCTTCACTGAATCCTGCTTTGTGCTTGCTGTGGACCCGTCCAAGGCCCTGCCGAGGAGCGTAACTTCGGCTTGAAAAAATGACTTTTCTTGCAGGCGCCCTTCAGCTGAGCTTGACTGAGCGCATTCAGGACATGCCCAAGATGAGTCTGGTATCTTTCCCTCAGTTTCTGAAAAAGTGATCATGTTGTCTATGTAGACGCTAAGAAATATTCCCAGGTATGGGTCATTAATGATCTTTTGAAACCAGGCTGGAGAAGTGTTCCACTCATATGACTGATTATATTTAAATAAGTCAAACGGTGTGATGAAAATGGTGCACTTCATTTTGCCCTCGGTCAGCGGGATTTTCCAGAAACCTTTTGAAAGTTTAGTACAAGAAAACAAGCGACGTCCACCTGTTTCGTCAATTATGCTATCAATCATGGGCATTGTAGACGGTATAGGTTATGTTTTATTGGTGAGGGACCCATATCAATACAAAGCCGGAATATTCCGTCTTCCTTTGGAGACATGGTAATAGGCGAAGGAAACGGTGACACAGAGGGTCGAATGATCTTCGCATCCAATTTAGTGTGAAACTCTTTCTTCACCCGTGCCCTCTTCTCTTAACCATTCTGTGTGAAGCTCTGCGTACCACAGTTTTGTCGACGATTCCAGATGGTGCCACGTGCGACTTCTTCTCTGAAGGGTAGTTTCCCACACGTACGAGCTCAAGGTACATATTTATTATGCCTTTTTCGCAAGACACATCACCGACTGGGAGTCGGTGGTGTCTCTAAGCGTTTGCCTTCATTCTAGAACCATCTTCAGCAAGAGCCCTGTCATCACAGTAAAAATTATTATAGAGCTTGTTCATGTCAAGGAGAAAGTCGTAAGTTACACCTAACATTATCAGCATAGTGCTGTTTACGGAATGGCCTTGGAATTCAGCGGCTACGGATGCCTACTCATTATGTGAGCTCACCGAACCATAATATCCTTGTACTCGAATGGCTTTGCCGGCGCGCAAACGTCTAATGCCAAGTCGATTCTTCTTAATGATGTATATGGACGCTCTACTATCCACCGTCGCCTTAATTTCGACGCCATCAATTCTTACAGGTATATGGAGTAAGCTAGACGATATCAAATGTACCATCTCACAGCCATGACGGACGTGACTATCACTCTCGCGGCGTTCTGGTTGCAAGAACTGGAGTGCTGTCTCATGCGCAATGCTCTAAGGTCGTTCAACGATACCCTCATTCGAACTGCGTGAGCTGTCCAAGCAGTTGGATGCGCGCTGAGCTCGGGGAAAATGCTCCTAGCTCTCTTCTATTGCCCTCCCACGTGTTTAGGCTATTGGTAATAGATATTCGCCTCGACGCCGAGCCTTGTTCACTTGCTACCGCTGGTAGTAAATTTCGCAGAGATTGCTTTGGTTCCTCTGGACTCCTGGAGGTTTCTGCGGATGGTTGCTATGAGCGTCCCCTTTGTAACGTGGCGGTGACATGTGCGCCACCAGGCTCGTAAGAACATTTAAGAACTTTTCCTTTTTCTTTTCCTACTCTCTTTAAATTGTCCTCATGCCTTTTAAATCTACTTCAGTCAAATCGATCATACCATTACAAAAACTGAAATTCATAGCCCAGTTCTCTGCCCCTTATGGCAGAAAGTCCATGTTTTTTCCTATAATTATTTTTGTCCGTTCTCTCTAGTTTTCTGCCACCAGTATTCTAACCGTCTCTTATTTCAATCGCGGGTATGTTCACCTTCCCGTTGTTTTATAATCACCACTCCACCTTGCGGACTTCCTCAGAACTTATTAACTTCTTTGCGGAAACCCTGCATCTTCACTATGGCCAGATGTGTCTGCGACGAGAGGTTAGGCTCCGCCGCACATAGCAGACAATGCTTCTCCACGTATTACTCTATCGGAGATCCTGAATGGCACCTATACCACAGCGCCGCATCTTACCACCTTTGGGCACCACTGACCTCAGAAGCCGCAACAAAACTCGTTATCCATAGCCCCTGCACAACGGTGCCTCGCCAAGAAGCTGTAAGTGGCACCACTTTTCCGTGGCACAGTCAAGACAACTATGCTCATTGCAATTTTTCGCCTCATGGAACAATCACAAATTTTCCTCTGATGCGTGTTCGCGGAAAATAAGCCACTGCTGACGGCTGTGTTAGCTTTCTTCGAAAACAACCGGCTCCACGATAGCGCGTTGCTCACTGAATGAAGCAACTTATTCATTGAACGGCTCTTTTGCGCCATTTGACGTCACTGCTCTTCGAAAACGTTCATAAAGAAGCTCACCTCTCCTGTAGTGTCACGTGCGAGTCGTGGGCAACGCATTGGCTGCAGTATCAGCTCTTCCAGTGCCTCACGCTCAAGTCCACATTTACGGTTTCCGTCTGAAGCAGCTGCTCGCGGCCCCACGGAAGCTGCTCTCAACACGTTGTCATTGAGGCCTGCTGAATTGACATAACGAGGAGGGTGGCCTGCCTTGAACTTGGAAACTCGTGAAAGCGGCGTGCTGCTAATATGTCTGATCACCGAAGACATGATCCGCTAGTTCGCCTTCGGTTGCGCCAAGAATATGTAGCGATTCTGGGTTGAATAGCTACAACAGCACAACTTAAGAAAGACGGGTGTTGCCCGCCATTTAATATTATTCTATCGGCCCCCAGAACCTCTTCGTCTTCTCTTGCATTCCTCTTCATTTATTTTCTTGTCACTCCATTTGGTTGTCAATAATCCATGTGCTGGGTATATGGAGTGTGACCTTTCCCGGACTGTCCCGACTGTATAGGCTGTAGTCTTGGACTAGTCTTCAAGATTCCACTGGCTCGTAGGAGGGCTTATGTGATAGAGCCGAGGCGCTGTGTCACTCTGCCCCTGAAGGAACACGCGCGATCGCTACCGACTCGAGGAGGCTTCCACTTTGCGCAACGTAGCGAAAATTGCTATTGTCACACTTTGTTTGCACGCTACTGTTTTGAAAGTAGCCGTGGCATAACCACCAGGCAGCCTATTTTTTAGAGTCAGTGGGATTTCGGTGTACCAGTTTACCTTCGTTAACTTTGTTCAGCTGTGAATCTTGTTTTTTTTTTTTTGTTTGGATCGAGTTCCATGATTGTGTCTTTTGAAGAACGTGGTGTAGCACATGATGCACACTCAACACTTCTGTATAAAGAGTGGAATGACGCAATAAAATTATGCCATTTGAGAATAGCACCGTGTCTTGTCCCTTCAATTTGTGCGTGTTGTTTTGCATTCAAAATGTTATGGCGTATAGAATTGGTCTGCATATTTACTTATCAGCACATAGCGCCATTCTTTTGCGAGGCATGGCGGGAGTGGGTACCGGGAATGCACAAAAAAAAGGATTACGCAGCATTAATTAGCGAGCATGGTAAGAAAAATCTGCGGGAATGCGTAATCAGATGAAAAATATGTTAAGCATAGGCATTATCGAAAGCAACATTGTATCCAAGAACACTGATATAACACACGACTGAAAAAGCATGTAAATATACAACGAGGATTACTCTATATAGAAATAAAGGAATGAGAAATTCAACAAGGGAAAAACCCCCATAAGTGGCACGGTACCTCGGTAAACGTGATATTCCAGAAACCTGCGGTGCAGTCCACATCACTTGTTCTCCAAGCAAACCACGGATCGGTTAACAGGTTCTGGGGGTCAATGTAGGGTATTCTGCATTCGTTTGTGTCCAGAAGAAATCTATTGTTGCTCCTCGTCCATTGCGGCTCCAATGACGCCGCGTACTCGCCAGTTGGATCTACGGTGGTGGAACTGTTCCCGTGGGCGGTAGGACCCGTGGCCGCGGAAACGCTAGGTTCTGTAGTATTGGCACTCGAGATTACTCGCCAGGTGCTCATCATGGCCACCCTGGCACGACTCGTAATGTGCAAAGTCTGGCTGCTCCACAGATAAGAGTGAGACCTTGGAAGTTGCTGGTTGTAATACGCCAGCATTATAGCCGTGAACATCGCTGTAATCAATGCCACGGTTTGCACTGAAAAAAAATGAAAGGGGAATGATATCAGAAAAACGAATTCATTTGACGGTCATGTATCCCTCTGCACTTTAAAACATATGTTAATTAACGACAAAGTGTGTTCCCCGACGATGCGCGGACTGTTAAAAATACGTTAGGAGAGACCAGTCAGGACGGCGTATTTGTGCAACATAGGCGAATCTGGCAAAAATTGCCGCTTAGGCTGCAGGGTTCCAAAACATGATTTATGCATTCACACGTGCTAGGGTAAACAAAGGCCCATACAATGAAATTCTGCGCGCATATAGCTGTAAGTTCCCTTCCAGAGGCTTCTCTCAGCCTTTTAGTGACAACATGGCTGTTTATATAACAGGAAAATTGCAAATACTTCACCATGTCTTCACCCATGCGCGCCGTCTGCTCTGCGTCCTTCGTGGCGTATTCACGCCTAAGTAGGTCGAGTAAAGACGAGGAGACGGCAGGCCGCAAGCATGAGGGCACAACGGCACGACCCTCAAATTTAATACGTCATCGCAGTGCATTGTGCGTTCCGTAAGTCGTTATTTGGCGCCAGTGTTTGCTATAGATGCCTGAACAGCAGAAATTTAGAATCATTTCACACTGTTTCCAAGAGGCACATCAAAATTCTGCATGCTTACCAGGCATGGCTGAACGACCAGCTGATCCCAGTAATGATGACAAAGGAAACCTAAGACGTTCTCCTTCGCGTGAGTTGAGAAAGTCCGATGAATGATATATGATCACTAATGCATTACTCATAGCGCAGCGAGTTAGCAGCGTGCGCTAGTTTGGTTCCAAGCTGGAGGTCGCAAATGCTGGGCGCCATCATGTTTCTTCTCAAGTATAATTACCAGTAGTTGCCGATTAGCTGATTAAAAGGACAAGGCTTGGGCGTATTTAACGTAACCTCCTGCATATAAATATTTTGTACGCTTATTAGGAATGCTGTTACAACTGCACGAAACACTTCAAAAAGTTATTTACATTAGCCGCATCGCGTGTCCCCAGATTCCGCAGGGTAGAGTACTGTTCATTTGCTGAAGGCTAAGCACTGAATTCTTCGTAAAATATGCCCCGAATAGTTTAGCACTCGTAACTTATCGCTAATATTTAATATCATCGTTAATGATTCCAAGTGTTTTGCCCTTCGTCTAGATACTCTGCATAAGAAGCATCAAAGAGGCCCTGCAACAGGCCCTGCAACAAAAGGGGCCCTGCAACAATTTTTTAGGAAAGTGGGAAACAATGCCGATCAGCCACAGAGACCCTTGTAAACGTGCGAGGGAAATGTTATTGCACTGCACGTACCAGGAAATTCGCAATTTCGTTTCGGACACAGGTGCAACGTGCCCTTTCAATTTCTATTATGCTTCCATGTGTATAAAAAATGTCTGGTTCACGTAAGACGCGTTCTTTTTGTCTTCAAAAGAAAAATAATAGATATGTTTTTTTGCAAGGCATCTGTTCGATACAGAGTGCCATTAACATGCGGGTAGATCGCAGCTGCGTTGATAATGCAGCAAATATTAATAAAGTGATTACAACTACTAAAGGCTATCGTGGAAGAATAGGATTGTTGCACATGATGCGGCCGCTGCAATGAAAGCAGAATACAGATGTATTCTGCTTTCAGCAAAGGTCGCGGCTGCGAATAGCGGCGCAGCACGCTCTCGTTGCGTCTTAGAAGCGAACACTATATTAGCATGCTTACGCACGTGCCAACAGCGCCGCCCAGCATGCGGAAGAAGGTCGTTATCGTGACAGCGCACGTTGGCTACGGAAAGTCACCAACGTTCGCTATCACGTTGTACTTCAAAGGTGTGCTAATATACGAATGTTTGATTTGTGGGGTTTAACGTCCCAAAACCAGTTCTGATTATGAGAGACGCCGTAGTGGAGGGCTCCGGAAATTTCGACCACCTGGGGTTCTTTAGCGTGCACTGACATCGCACAGCACACGGGCCTCAACATTTCGCCTCCATCGAAATGCAGCCGCCGCAGCCGGGATTCGATCCCGCGACCCTCGGATCAGCAGCCGAGTACCTTAGCCACTAGACCACCGTGGCGGGGCTATACGAATGTTTCGAACTCTCGACGGGTGTGTGAGGCGCTTGAGTGTTCGGTAACCCCTACCGTAACCAACACAGTATAATTTACCGATATCAAGAGCATTAGCGTAATGTCTGCGCGTCCAAGAGCAAATTTCTGCGAGGCGCAAACCCTGTACGCGTAGGCCACAACACAACTTCTTTAGACGAAAGTTCTTTATGCAGGGTTCCACCACCACCCCAGCACGTGAAACCCGTCACGGAAGCGATGCAGTGAAATGCGCAAGTTTGAATGTCAAGCATACAAATGCTTCGTGGGGCACTGGGAATCGAACACACATCCCGTTCGGCGACGAATTGTGCCTGGCGCTCAACCGACTACGCTATCCACGCACATGCTTCTACCTGCACGAACGCCGCTTATCCACTTCTGTGTGGCGTGCACAATTGTACACTTGTCTACAGTTGTGCATACCACCACAGAAGTGGATAAGCGGCGTTCGCACACTTGTTTTGCACTTGTTTTAGGCAGTTCTGTCAGCAAACGGCCACGAAAGCGCAAGAACCACTGAGCACTAGGTGAACTGAACCATCCAAACATTCAGTTTAACGTGAGTTTTCTATAGCATGTGATACAGACTTATAATTTTCTAAGGGCACTGCCGTAATATATGAGTGGTCAACGCGATGCCATACAGGACCGACGACAGTAATATGTAATTCGCACTGGGCCCTCAGGAACAAACCAGGACAAACTTCCCCCGCGTTTCATGCGCAACTTCTCACTCCGGTTACGAAAAAATAAAGAATAGGGAGTTTGAGAATTGGGGCCCCAATTCTCAAACTGCCTAATGAGTGACTTAAGAGTGGACTTGCATTTAATTGTGCTCCCACTAAAATTATCTGTATGAACATTCCGACATATACGCGCGCTTTCTTAAAGAAAGCGCGGGTATATGTCAGAACACAAAGCTCCAAGGAAATTATGACGCGTTTATGGGCACCTTATCATAACTCCTGCCTGAACGCGTTGTATTCGTTTAAAGACGATAGTCTTTCTTGGGCTACTTCAACGCAGAAATTTTGGTCTGTGTGTGTGTGTGTGTGTGTCCTGCTGCGAAAGGTGAACCCCTTCCTCAACTACCACCCAGCTTGAACTGGTAGCTACCTTCATACTTCTGAACACAGTCGGCCAAAAGGAAAATATTACGCATATCTGAGGCGCAACATGAATACGTAAGTATTAGACGCTATGTTCCTTTAGTAGAAAATACATAGATGCGTAATTCTAAAGACCCTAGTACTTGTTAGGATGCGCAAAAGCGGACGTTTCCTACGCAGTTCTGCGTACTAGGCAAGCTTCTTGCGTTTCCCGAAACCATGGCCAGATGGCACCCTTATCTTACGCTCGTGCCGAACGGGTAGCACAAGGCAGCGGAACGGCCGCCCGCCACTCCGGCCGGTCCCTTTCTCTCCTCGCGTCTCTTCGTTTTCCCTCTCGCTTGCGCAACTCCTCGGGGAAATAGAAACACGCGAACCGGGACTCATGTAGTACGGCCGGTAGAAGGCTATCGTCTTTCGACGACATTTGCAGCGAAGCACGGAGATACGCGGCCAATTTTCTTATCTCGCCTCTCCCCTCTCCCTTCGTGCGCTCGTTCGCCTCCACTCTGTACAGGACATTAAGACACTCTGTACAAGACGGCACCGCCATTTAGGAGAGGCGATGTGAAGCACTGCACGTCACGCGTGCGCCAAGGTGTTTCCTCGCCCGCTACTGCTTAGAGTGCGGTCACACCGACAAGAAAACTGCTGCGTTGGGCGCCGCAGTACGGCGCGTACAGCAACGACGAGTCACTGTCGTTCAAGTTGGCATGCGTTGATGCCGTTGTCGCGCGGAATTTACCGCCCACTCTGTCGTGTTGTTATTTCAACTACTTCAGCTATCACAAGGGGTTGGTGACGGCCATAGACGTTAGTCCTCGGGATGGAGGCGATGCGTCACCAGTCGACAGCGTGGGCGCATGCACGTCGAGCGGTGTCATACCAGCGGAACACTGATAGTGTTGCGGAAGTCCATCCCCATGTGCAGTAAGCAGTGAACTGCTTCTTTGAACACACATTTCGCTTTATTATTATATCGATGCCCATGAAAGAGGCATCAGCCACATTTTTCATGCTTTATTTGTGCTCACACCGTAAGAAAGAATTACCCTGGATGGAAGCTTTTTCCAGCTTACGAGTCCCGAACACTCCCATGCTCCTACCATTTACTCCCTCACAGCCGAATGAATACGGCCCATGTCATCATCGTACAACCGCTGCAATGTGCCGGAGCATTGGAAAGCCCGTGACCTCGTATTACCACCAACAGAGTTTCACGTCATGTGCTCGGAAACTCAACACGGGAATTTTACCAAGCACTTCTGGTAACGCGGTGCTTGCTTCGGTGTGAATGTGTGCCCGCGCGCCTGTCTAGTGGGTCTGTGGAAAGAACCAGGGCATTTTTTATTCGACGAATCTTACGCGCATGTCTTACGCACATGTACTTACGCGCATGTCTAAGCATTTCGGTTTAATGCGTGCAGGTGAAGTTGGTTTATAAAACAAGGCGAATCATCAGCGCATAGGGTGGCTGCAACGGCCGATTAATGTTTTTTGCAAACGCGTCGAGGCTCTTTGCACAGCTGAACCATGGTAGATATTGGCCCTACAGCCCCAGCCAGAAGCAGAATTCCGCACGTGGAATAGATGACCACACTAATGTGCCAATATGAAATAGCTTTTATGGCGGGGTGGGGGCACTGCCGCCCAGCCAGTGCAGACATGGTTTAAGGCTTCACAGAATACCAAGATTTTATGTGCAGAAACCAGGATAATTAGTAAAGAAACATCAAGACCATCGACCGGAAAAGGAAAGGACCAATCGGATGTGAAATATAACCAGGCAAGCCTAATAGAATAAAATTGTTCAAGGAATTGTGTCGGACCACGGCTAGGCATAGCTGGCTTCAGAATAAGCTTCTAGTTGGATCTAAACATGTGCTCCCATAGCTACCAGCGAAAGCTCCGCTACGGATACACGCGTTGAAGAACCCCAGCTGGTCAAAATTTCCGAAGACCCCCCCCCCCCCCCCCCACTACGGCCTTTCTCTCCTTTTTATCTCTTTCACTACATTTTCCCTTCCTCCCGACATGGGCTGGAGAAATTAGCGTACTTTCCTTAACCAAGCCACAATCATCATCAGCATACCTCCGTCAGTACATGGTAACACTCTGTGTATAAGTGGCGAAAACCTTTCACCCCCCTTGACCTGAGTATATTCGGCAGAATCAGCACTCAAAGAGGAAGGCGCTGAGGATAAGTCCGTTATTCCCATCTCGGCATACTTTCCCCAAGAGTGTACCGCTACGAATTATAGACGAATTGCCATTCTTTCCTGCCTTAGTAAGCTCATTGAGAAGTTATTTCTTAAACGCCTTAATAACCACCTAACAAAGTTTTAACCTGTTAAAAAACAACCAATTTGGTTTCCGCTCCGGACGTTCCACTAACTGAGCTATGCTGTCTCCGACTGACTACGTAAAAAACGCATCGGTTCTGGAAATATGGGCGTATCTGTCTTTTTAGACTTTACTGAAGCTTTTGTCACCGTTAACCATGTAGTCCTCTTCAATAAAGTTGAATCTTATGGAATAACCGGTCCTGGGTTAGCACTTTTACAAAGTTACCTGCTTAACCGTGAATACACAGTGCATACAGGAAACATATCGTCCATAAGAAAGTGCACCAAGATGCACCGCAGGGCTCAGTTTTAGGTCCTTTGCTTTTTGTTTTATACGCTAATCTTCCGGATTCGCTTAACTCGTCCAACTATAAATATTGCGTGCTTTACGCCGACGATAATACCATATCTTCACCTCATAACTCGATTACTGCTCTTATTTCGAAGTTAAATATTACACTGAGAAACATTATGAAATGTTGTCGCAGCAAATACTTAGTCCTTAATCCTTCGAAAAGAGAATCCATGCTGTTTAAAAGTGCTCAGAGGCCCTTATCTCCGACCTTAAACTTGTAACTCATTCAATTCTCGGACTTGCACGCGCCAGAGCCCTGCGCAAGCCACCCATAAACGAGAATCGTTCGCAAATGGTGACGCCTCGAAAGAGAAACCGAACGGTTTGTCAGCTGATCATTTTGTGAAAACACACCCACTGCAACGAAAGGCCAATCGTTTGCTTGTCTACGGCCGTCTTTGCGATCCTGGTGCGCATCGCAACGCAACACACCTGGCCGCGCAAAACCAAGTCTTTAGCGGCCGCGTTCGGCCTTTGCCCATGGAACGCGCCGTCACGACACCGCCACGGCCCTAACTTCCTCGGCAGTCGAGTATGTCGAGGCGGAAGCGCTACCCAAGCGCTGACTGCCGGCGCAAATCAGCACGACCATCTGCTTCGCTCTATCGATCGTTCCTAGATGGCGGTACCACCGCAGGAGCCGAGTGTGCAGTATAAGGGAGGCGATGTCAGTTTAAGAGTAAGTTACTTGTTAAACACCACAGCTCACTGTACTAAAGGCCTTTGCTCTAACGCTCTAACCGGACGACAATTAAACGCGACTTCTAAACGGCTATTGTCAACATATAAAGTCCATCTGTTCCTCGATTGACCGATGTTTCGTGAAATCCAAGTTAAAGGTGGGTTCCAGTTCGCCTGGGTGGACCTTTTTCAGCGTGAATGCAAGTTAATTTTTAACTCGGAAGTGTTTTATGCCGGCGTCTACCGAGAAAGCAGTGGCTACTTCCTGTAACAGAAGTGGTTCTTTGAAAACATGAACTTGCATTCACACTGAGAAAGTTCCATTCAGGCGGGCTCGCACGCGCCTTCAATCGAGATTTGATGAAAGGAGCGGGAAGCCCTACCTATACACCGCAACATCGCTGATACAGGGAACAGAAGGGCTTTATATGTTTACTAAGGCGCTTTAGAAGTTACATTTAATTGTTGTTCGGTTAAAGCAAAGGTGTTTAGTACAGGGAACTATGGTGTTTAACAAGCAAAATTGCTCTTTAATTAACATCGCCTCCATTATACTGCACTCTTGGTTAGCTTAGGCGGCTTAGGTTCGCTGCGGTGGTACCGCCATCTAGGAACGATAGATAGAGCGAAGCAGATTGCCGTGCTGATTCGTGCCGACAGCCAGCGCCTCGGTATTGTTCGCGCCTCGACCTCCTCGACCGCTGACGATGTTAGGACCAACGTTTATAGATACTTTTTCAGTTTCCGAACTCCTCCTTTCGAGGCGGGCGCGATTTGCTCCTAGGGAGTGTGGGGGCGCTGCAGTCCAACTTTGCGCCAAGTAAGCAGCCGCTCTCCACTCTCCGCTCGCTTCCCTGCCGTCGCGGTCGTGTGCGTTCTGTGTTGGTGTTCGGTGGTGCCGTTTTTTTTTTTTTTCTAATCTGTGTGTATGCCTCGTCGCCCTCTGTGCGCGTGGCAGGCTTTCACGGTCTTCTGAAGACAATTCGACGTCGACACTCACGCAGACACTCGGACATCCACGACGTAGGACTATCCGATTGTTGACATCGCGGGCACGATCCAAGCGTTAACCACGTGTGGACGCACCGAGCACATGTGTACGTGTGGAACTTCTGATATCCTGTGCGTGATGCTGTAGACCTTCGGGACGTCATGCCGACGTGTTTTGTGCCCGGGTGCACCAGCGGGTATAGAAAAAACCCCCAGAAACGCCACTTTTTCTCTCCGCCGTCGGACCCATTGTTACTGCAGAAGTGGCAAAGGTCAATTCCACGCGCGGACAAACGTTTGGGGAAGACGTGCAAGGTATGCGATCTTCACTTTCAAGAAGGTGACATACTGAAGACACATAAGTATACCATAAATGGAGAAGTAGTCGAAATCGACCGTGGTGCGTGGGCACTGAGGAGTGATGTAGTTCCTCGTTTATTTCCGAACCTGCCAGTGTACTTGTCATGCAGCCGCAAAAGACGAAGGTCGCCGAAGAAAAGGGTACCTGTACTACCTCAACAAACTGTACAGCTGCCTTGCGATCTGCCGGAAGAATCCCCTCAACAGGTACCCGCTCCTTCAGAGGACTTCAGTTTTTCTGACCTAGTGGAAAAAAGTGCTGCACTTCAGCTTCCCCGCAACTGGAGTTGGGCGGTCCCTGAAGAGCCGCGAAAACGTCCGGTAATCGTTTTCTATAATGCAGAATTCAAAGAAGACATCTACTGCATCCTCAAGAGCACTGTCATCCGCGAGGATTTGACCTACGTGGTTTCGGCGAGCGGTAAATTGCTGAATAAGTTGCCTTTCGATATACCACTGCGGTCACTCAAAGACGTAGAGGCGGTCGTGCATATTGTGCACTCTTTATAGCCTTGCCTCGGTTGTCCGCCTGTTGGCACAGCGAAAGGAGAAAGTGTGTCGCCAAAAAATATTCATCACAAGGACTGTGCAGGCTTGACTGATGCTGACAGAGGTAGATGTGCTGCCTGTGTCATTTTATCGAGAACACTGACAAAAAGAATGTCAACAAAACCCAAGAAGAAGGTGCAGATTGCAACCAGCGTATTGAGGAAACGCTTGATCCGTGCTACCGCCGCTCGAGAACGGAAAAAATTTGTCTTGCGTGGGCAGGTGTGTTGAGTTACGTTATTAATGCAATTAAATCCTGACTATTCCTTTACTTTAAATTAGTTTGAATCATGTTCGTTTATTCCTAATCAGTATTATACTCTTGTTTTTGGGCCATCGTTTGACAACTTGATTTATCGCGACAAAAGACGCCGGCTGCCCGAGACACTAACGTGCTCCGCCCTTAAAAATAATCACTGCATTACTATGGCGTAAGACTTCAAAATGCGGAGAATTTTTTGGGGCAAGTGGGGTCGCACTGACCATAACTATATACGTAGCAGCCTACGTACGTCTCGGTGCTCTGCGGGTCGTTTCGTTCACCCGTGGCATGCGAGTATGTGCCACATGCGCCTGAATATTATGCAGCCTACGTAAATCAATGATAAAAGAATGGCATTTACCAATTCATTGAAACGATTCAAAATAAGAAAGGCATACCCTCTGTCGTATCTTCCAATTGAAATTTAGACAAGCACACAGAAGAATGCCCTCTTATCTTCGAAGGCAACCGACAATGTTGTAAACGGTAAGATTCGAAACCGGGCCTACTAGGTCCCAAGCAAGGGCTACGACGGCTGGTCTCAAACGGTAAGTAGTAAATGAACGCACTGCACAGGCACTTGTGATGACGGTGCTTGTGCAAGGTCAACTGCGCAGCCAGTGTGCGTCTACTGCTCTCACAGCAATGTTGTTTTGTTGTTTTGTGGGGTTTAACGTCCCAAAACCAGCTCTGATTATGAGAGACGCCGTAGTGGAGATCTCCGGAAATTTCGACCACCTGGGGTTCTTTAACGTGCACTGACATCGCACAGCACACGGGCCTCAACATTTCGCCTCCATCGAAATGCAGCCGCCGCGGCCGGGATTCGATCCCGCGACCCTCGGATCAGCAGCCGAGTACCATAGCCACTAGACCACCGTGGCGGGGCTGCTCTCACAGCAAGTTGATAACGAAAAGATGTGTTCTCCTATCAGTCGGCATGCGTACATCCGACTTCGCTGGACCCGCTGGGATACTTGAACGAACAAAGCTTCTAATACACACATCAACACACCGTAGCATCCACTTCGACAAAACATATGTCTGCGTATTTACGCCAATGGCAACGTTACGTCGTACCACAAGGTACCATTCAGTGGCCACATTTCTGTCGACGTTTCTGGTTAGCTCACATTAAGCACACACATACTCATCCACTTTGTATATAATGACGTTCGTCCTGTTCGTAACATTAGGCTGAATGCCAGACATTTCAATCGACACCGGCAATTTCCTCGCGATTACTGCTTCGCATGACATTCATCCCGGCAATACGTAGGATGTGAGAGTTTTTACGCGATGGCGTATAGGAGGTGCTGCTGCAGAAAATCCCGTGTGCGCCCCCGTCCTGCGGACATAGTCGGGCTAACAGTACCACCGTTTCCCGAGGAACCCAACCACGCAAACCAACGGCCATGGCGCAGGTGCGTAAGTGAACAAATTTCAACTTCTCAAAGTAAAATAAGTAAAAAAAGAAAGAAAAAAACGTAAAATACGATTTAACATACAGAAGAGTAGAATATTGGGCCAGTTGGTACTGCATACTTCGAACGTGAAGCGTAGCCGCGCCACGGTGGTCTGATGGCTACGGTACTCGGCTGCTGGTCCGAGGGTCGCGGGTTCGAATCCCGGCCGCAATGGCTGCCTTTCGATGGAGGCGAAATGTTGAGGCCCGTGTGCTGTGCGATGTCAGAGCACGTTAAAGAACTCCAGGTGGTCGAAATTTCTGGAGACCTCCACTACGGGGTCTGTCATAATCAGAGGTGGTTTCGGGACGTTAAACCGCAGAAATAAATCAATCAAGGTGAAGCGCAGACTACAGGACGAATAGAGCAAGAAGAATGACACGGGCGCTACTCGCAACTGCGATGGTTTATTGGGAACACGTTGTCGCAGCAAGGAAATACGGGTATGCGTACTCAGCACATACTCACTCAAAAGATGGCAGACACAAGCGTCACATGTTATGTGAAGCTTTTGTGTGCCGTCTTGTAATTGTGCTATTTTTAGGACGGGTGTTTTTGGTGTGACAATGTGGGAATCTGTTGGCTCGATTACTCTTGCTTTTCTGTTGATGATCATGTGCGCATGCCTGTATTGTCTTGCTGAAACGATAACAAACCATAACAGTGGCTGGTGGCGCCCGTGTCATTATTCTGGCTCTGTTTGTCAGGTGTTTCGCGCTTCACCTTCCACACCTACAGACATGATAGCTCGGACTGTAATTTGGATGTGCAAGAAGATATAATGCTTATTTAGCGCAAAAAAAAAAACAGTACACAGGAAGGAAGGACAGGACAAAGCGCTACTCTCAACTGATATCGTTTATTGCGTCACCCCACTCTTTATACCACCCAGATACTGGAAGGACATGCGTAGTAACACCAAGCGCGGCAACCACCACAACCTCATCATCCGAGCACACTCATGATAGCGCTTCCAAAAAAGAAAATTCATTGCTAAACAAGGTCAAGGAAGGCACACTAATACACTGGGAACCCAAGGACTTTATGTAAAACGCTTCTCATAATTCTCGGGCGGTGGTGTCACCGCTCTTCTTTAAAATACTAGTCTGTCTAAACAAGGCTTGACACTTACACGTTTTGCAATGTTGAGCTAAATGGGAGCCTGTACCGGTTGGCAGGGATCGCTCATGTTCTTTGAGGCGTTCATTGACACAGCGGCCTGACTTGCCTACATACACTTTGCCACAAGAGAGTGGAATCTTGTAGACCACACCTACGCTGCATTCTACGAAGTTGAAATGTTGCTTTTCACATTGCGGCTTATTGTTTTCTTTACCGATACGCGAGCACAGCATTGACAGTTTCCGGGGGGCAGAAAACACTACTGGAATTTGGTACCTGGCAGCCACATTCTTAAGATTGTGAGCCACTTTGTGGCAATATGGCACAACTACAGGCCTCTTCTTCTGTGTGTCATTGTTACACCTCTGGCGCTTGCCTTTCAACTTTTGAAGCAACACCTCGGAGACCGACGTCACTACCGCACTTGGGTATCGCGCATCCTGCCGTCGTTTTAGCTGCGCGTTAAAGCTCTCGTTCGCAGTGTGATGGCACGACTTCATTAAAGATGATTCTAAGCACATCATGGCAATGGCGCGTTTCACAATTTTAGAGTGCGCAGACTCGTAAGCAAGAGACCCTTACGCGCACGTGGCGAGTACATCCAACAGACGTGACCTGCTTGTAAGGACAATTGTAAATCAAGAAACTGCAATTTACCGTCCCTTGTGAGCTCATGTGTGAAAGTTAAACCCTTGCCATTGTCAGTGAATATAGTTAGAATATCTGCTACTCCGACAGAGCCTTCGTGGTTAAATTGTTTTATCACAACAAGAAAATCGTCAATGTATCTAAAAATCTGCACGAGGTCACTGTCTAAAACACTCTTAAGAGCGCAGTCAACGAAAGATAAAAAAATATCACGAAGAGCAGGCGCCACACACGAACCAATACACACACCCTTCCTTTGAATAAAAAGCTTATTTTCGAAGGAGATAAAAGTTGCACTAAGGTAAAACTCAAGAAGGGACAAGAATTTTTCTGAGGACATCCCAGTAGCATTGAGAAAATCCAACTCGCCATTTTCCTCGATGCACGTCATCACTCAACGAAAAATCATCGAGGAAAATGCATCGAGGAAAGCATCGAGGAAAATGGCGAGTTGGATTTTCGCAATGCTACTGGGATGTCCTCAGAAATATTCTTGTCCCTTCTTGAGTTTTACCTTAGTGCAACTTTTATCTCCTTCGAAAATAAGCTTTTAATTCAAAAGAAGGGTGTGTGTATTGGTTCGTGTGTGGCGCCTGCTCTTTGTGATATCTTTTTATCTTTCGTTTACCGCGCTCTTAAGAGTGTTTTAGACAGTGACATCGTGCAGATTTTTAGATACATTGACGATTTTCTTGTTGTGATAAAACAATTTAACCACGAAGGCTCTGTCGCAGTAGCAGATATTCTAACTATATTCACTGACAATGGCAAGGGTTTAACTTTCACACATGAGCTCACAAGGGACGGTAAATTGCAGTTTCTTGATTTACAATTGTCCTTACAAGCAGGTCACGTCTGTTGGATGTACTCGCCACGTGCGCGTAAGGGTCTCTTGCCTTACGAGTCTGCGCACTCTAAAATTGTGAAACGCGCCATTGCCATGATGTGCTTTGAATCATCTTTAATGAAGTCGTGCCATCACACTGCGAACGAGAGCTTTAACGCGCAGCTAAAACGACTGCAGGATGTGCGATACCCAAGTGCGGTAGTGACGTCGGTCTCCGAGGTGTTGCTTCAAAAGTTGAAAGGCAAGCGCCAGAGGTGTAACAATGACACACAGAAGAAGAGGCCTGTAGTTGTGCCATATTGCCACAAAGTGGCTCACAATCTTAAGAATGTGGCTGCCAGGTACCAAATTCCAGTAGTGTTTTCTGCCCCCCGGAAACTGTCAATACTGTGCTCGCGTATCGGTAAAGAAAACAATAAGCCGCAATGTGAAAAGCAACATTTCAACTTCGTAGAACGCAGCGTAGGTGTGGTCTACAAGATTCCACTCTCTTGTGGCAAAGTGTATGTAGGTCAGTCAGGCCGCTGTGTCAATGAGCGCCTCAAAGAACATGAGCGATCCCTGCCAACCGGTACAGGCTCCCATTTAGCTCAACATTGCAAAACGTGTAAGCGTCAAGCCTTGTTTAGACAGACTAGTATTTTAAAGAAGAGCGGTGACACCACCGCCCGAGAATTATGAGAAGCGTTTTACATAAAGTCCTTGGGTTCCCAGTGTATTAGTGTGCCTTCCTTGACCTTGTTTAGCAATGAATTTTCTTTTTTGGAAGCGCTATCATGAGTGTGCTCGGATGATGAGGTTGTGGTGGTTGCCGCGCTTGGTGTTACTACGCATGTCCTTCCAGTATCTGGGTGGTATAAAGAGTGGGGTGACGCAATAAACGATATCAGTTGAGAGTAGCGCTTTGTCCTGTCCTTCCTTCCTGTGTACTGTTGTTTTGCGCTAAATAAGCACTATGGATTCACACCAACTAGCCCGACAACGCATTGTGTTGAAGAAGACATAATTTTGTTGTGAAGAGGTGATAGTCTGGCCGAGGCGGCTGCATTTCGATGAAGGGGAAATGTTGAGGCCTGTGTACAGTGCAATGTCAGCGTAGGTTCAAGAACACCCAGTTCCTCGAAACTTCCGGAGCCTTGATCCACAGCGGCGTTTCTCATAATATTCGTAATTTTGGGACGTAAAACCCGAGATGTCATTCAGTCAATGAATCATCAGGGAGGCGATGGGAACAAGGTCTAATGCGCTATACCGATGAAATTTTAAAGGCGAAGCGCAGGCGTCCTCCATTGTTTTGCTAAGCAACACAAAATGCAAATTAAGAATGCAGTGTGTTGAAGGCGGAAACAGTGTGAACAATATCAAGAATTGAAAGCTGGACATAAATATTATGCAGTGTAATGTAATACAATGTAGCCACTATTATTTACTGCACTAATGTGTGTAGCGAATATGAACGCGACTTCTACATTAACCACATGTTATTTTTCATATATGCATCGTCGGCAAGGGACAAATACACAGATAACATGCTTGCAAAGCTGACTGAAGCTTGAATGAGTGGAGTGTGCTGCAGCACGAAAAAGAAAATCTGCATTTGCCCTAGTAAAATGAATCAAGATACATGGCCACTGATGCAGTTTCCTTACGTGTCACTGTTTAGGCCAAATCATCACCAAATCATTCGCACCACAAGGTAAGCGCAGAACCTTGAAAACCATTATAACTATGGGCTGATTTCAGTCACGTTCCTTACTACCATTGCAGTTCCTCGTCAACTCGCTTAGCCGTGGGGTCACTCTACACCGACGGCGGCGCGTTCACCGTCAGCCGCTCTGCTGAGGACTCACTAGCGACACGGCGTTGCCATGTCGCTGCTGCTTGTGACGTCAGCTGGGATAGCTAATCACATCCCTCGTTGCGTGCCCATTGCACGTTCCGTGGGGGAGGGGGGTTGTAAAGTTTTGATGGAGTGGCACTGATCTTTAATACTAGGGGTATAAAAAGTTGTAGTAAATTACATAGTTAATAAAGCGTAATGGCATTGTTCTGATATGATCAGGAGGACCTGAGCTGTCAGCGGAATGCGACTGTAGAGAATCGCCAAAATCATTTCATGGTCCCCTTAAGTGCATTGACAGGCAACAGAGCTTGTTAAGGTAATGAGTGCAAGATCCATGGTCGACAAAACGTTACGTGCTTTTCGAGATATTCATCCTGAAGCAACTAAAATGACTAAAGAAAGCAGGCCCAAAGGCTGGGGTGACATCAAAAAAAGAAAAAAAGGCCGACTCTTGTCGCAACAGGCTTGAGGAAAGGAGGTCTCGTTGCGACAATTGATGAAAGCTCGCGCCGCGTAAAGTAGAGTGAGCTAGGTACTATCGGAAATAGTGCAGGAACCAATGTGCGCCAAACAACTGTGACGTCAATTTGAATTTTACCAGCGCTAAACAATGCGCACGAGCGTCATACGACGATCGCGCCCACAAGTACGACGCTGCATTTCCAGTGAATGGAAGCGAATACGACCGTTCCCAGTGAGATCCAGCAGTCGGGCACGTACTGGCTTCATGTGCGAGTCAACGAAACGACGCTGCTTCTTGAAGAAGGATAGGAGAGCCAATAAACTTGCTAACCTGTGCGATGCCGTTCAAGCATCATCGCCATAGTCAGCCTGTTTTAGGTCATCCGCAGAACGAAGGCAACTGTCAACCATTTCCGATGTGTCCTGTCCTCAGCGAGTCGACTCCACCTTATGCGGGGGAACCCGATCAACCCGACTGAATTTCTGCCTTCCTCCGCCACACGTTCATCCATTTAACTTCCCAAGTACAGAAAACTACCGACATCTGTCACCACGGCGGTGACATAATGCGGTGCGCATATTTGAAATCGTTTAGCAAGTTTGAATTATTTTGGCAATCATTGCCTTTCATACGAACGCTTTGATATGGCAGCACAACTCAATAGGATCACTATCTAGGGCGCTTAAATCAGTTAGGTAAATATCGAAAGGCTGCGACATCGACTCAGTCTGCGACGTCGACTCAGTCTGTTTGTACAAAATACCCCATATCTATCAGGTCCTCCCGACGGGTTTCTAGTATAAAGCTTCATGCGATAACAAAATTCGTGACTGTCAAGCATTCGTACCGTACCTTTTCTTCCTACAATAGATAGCGGCCGAACAACAATGGCGTTCCACTGCCAGGTGACGTTGGCGGAGCTGCGGGGAATTCGTCTGCCTTCAGTGTTGAACGTATTTCCTGGATTGTTATCCATCTAAGACAAAAAAAGGCCTCCTTTAGTTTGCTATCAACTCCTTCAAGCACAGAAATCTGGTTAGTTTGAAATCTACAGTATCAATTAAGAATTGTTAACACAGGAGCATCTTTCACCCGCAAAAAAAAAAGAGAACGAGTAATAAAGTTCTCAGGAGGTGATCAGTGCTGCTAACCACCATGAACGAAGAAGCTTTCAATAAGACGTATATCTTACGTTTTTTTTTTCCTTTTGTGCATACTGTCCATTAAAAAAGATTAAGAGTTCCAAAAGAAAGGTTACTTCGTAACTTCGAGTGCGCGAGCGGTTCAAGGTATGTTGCCTCGTGGCCTCATTGTTTAGCAACTGTATTGCATGCACCATTACTGTGTTTTTGCAAGAGCGAAACTCCTCTCGCAGTCGGTGTGTCCGCAATGTAAGCAAAAAATGCGCGCCGCAGCTGCTTGAAATGCACAAGCGGAAAAGCTCGTCGCACTCTGACGGGGTACACGCCTCCACTGCGCACGACGTCACGGTGCGAGAATATAGCGCACCAGACGAGAATTATCGCGATCAAAATGTTTGAAGTGTCGACCACTCAAAGATGTCTGGGGTGAACGTCCCTGTCTTGTTTGGCGCTGCGACCCGTCGTGGTGGTCTGGTGACTATAGTAATTGTCATCACCATCATCAGCCTATTTTAAGTCTACTGCAGGATGAAGACCTCTCCCAACAATTTCCACTCCACCGTATCCCGAGCGAGCTGGTTGCACTTTATAGCCGCGAACTTTTCAATTTCATCACTCTATCTAACCTTTTGCCTGCCTCTGTTGCGTTTTCCCTCTCTTGGTATCCAACCCGTCGCTCTTACTGTCCACCTGTCACCTGTCCTCATGACATGTCTTGCCCAAGCCCACTTCGTTCTTTTAATTGATGTAATATTATCGGCTACTCCTGCCTGTTCCCTGGTCCTTTCCGCTAGGTCCTTATCTCTCAGCGTTATACATATAATTTTTCTTTACATTGCACGTGCGTGCTCCACCTCTTGTTTTTTTCGTTATCATCCACAGTTGTCCACCGTATGTTAGTACGGGGCGAATGCATTGATTAAATATTTTCGCTTTAGTGAGAGCGGCAAGTCTTCAGTCATTATTTCGGAATGCCTTCCGAATACGCTTCAGCGCATCCTACGGAGAATTTTTTAACAGGGTAGGCGTCCCTGTTAGTATTGTGGGAAAACCGCGCTTGAGCGTCTAGTGGCATCCAGTGAAAAGAGACGCAGAACCGAGCACCCGTGTTCAAAAGAGCTTGTTCTAAACTTAGTCGTGTAAGAAAATACCAAGAGCGGTGCACGTCCCGCGTGCTCACGCTCGCCAGTCTTTAGCATCGTCGTCGCATGGTGCGTCCGCTGCACGCTGCTTTCGGCCGGAAGTTCAAACGCAATTTATAACATCCACCGCGCCCGACGATGTTCACTCGCCCACCTCCAACGGGCATAACAGTTCCACTGGCGTTGTCACTTCTATCCCTCCTGGTAAGACGACCCTACATCCCCTGATATGATTGTCCATAGACAAGTACACAGCAGGAATAGTGTCCAACATGTTATGGGCACTTTGTTTTTCTTAATGACGACCACATCGTTACCTTGAGCTGGTTACTAGGCTGCACTCCTCCAATATGTGCGCTCCTACAAGACAAGAGGTATTATTTATACCAACGCCTCCAAAAGTCGTTGACCTTTTGCTGCCTGTAAGACTGTCACTCAGTAATGAAGAATATGGAGAATTGTCAACAGCACCAGGTTAAGTGGGTGGTTGTAGCTCCACTGCTTTAAGTTATCAGTGTGACTTCCGGGTGGTTCAGCAGCATTGGAGCTAGGCAGTGCGGTAGACTTCCTGCCTGTTAGAAAATACGAGGGAGTGAGCACCGTTGGGGTAACACGCTCGAAATTTGAACAAGCTATATTACAAGTACGCTCATTTAGTTGCGCATGTCATTAAGCGTACTGATTGTGTGGCCCGGTTGAAAGAGACGACGATGAAAGAGCAGTGACAAAATTGCGCGTATAAGTCTCAAAGCCTAGCATATCAGAAAACTTGGCAGCAAGTGCATTATCACCCCTTCACTCGCTTTTTTTTGGATGCGGAATTTAATGTTCTTGATCCGGCTATCGGGGGTCACATTGGTAAGCAATACAATTGACTTTGTTTTTGTGCTTACCTGGCTGTTTTTGCGCTTGCGTTGTTGGCATGTTTCCCTCGCCTCTTTTTTACTTTCCTCTCCATTTCACATGCTTCACTGAGACACTTATGAAGCACGTCATTTTTTTCCAATAATGTCAGTTGTTAGTCCGCGCTTGTGTGTCCGTGTCTCTCTTGCGCTGTCTGGTTGCGCTGGTGCCTTTAGGTCTTAAGGTCCCACGTATACGTATTCTTTCACACATTCTAAGGGTCTATTGCTAATTTTAATTCATGTTCTTTAGCTAGACTATTGAGCATAATTTCGGTCTTTTGCCTGTTTATTTTTAGTCCAATTTTATTACCTTCCCTTTTGAGGTCATCAATCATGTTTCGTAGTTGGCCACCCTCATTGCTAAAGAGCACAATGTCGTCCGCAAACGTTAAATTGCAGAGATCTTCTCCGTATATTCTAATTCGCTTTTCTTCCCAGTCTATACGATAGAACGCTTCCTCTAAACATGCAGTGAATAACATCGGGGAGATCGTATCTCCTTGTCTGACACCTTTCTTTATTGGAATTTTTCTGCTCCTCTAATGTAGTAGTGGTGTGGCTGCGCAATCTTTGTAGATGTTATTTGTGATTTGTACGTATACATCGGGTACCCCTGGTCGATGTAAAGCTTCTAGAACTGCTTGTATTTCTATTGTGACTATAGGGAAGGGGTCAAGGGCTCGTTCTTTATTTCTTAGAAACATCTTAATGAGAAACAGACGCTGTGACTATGGTACTTGACTGCTAACCCGAAGGTCGTGGGATCGAACCCCAGCCGTGGCTGCCGCATTTCAATAGAGGCGAAATGGCGGAGGGGCACCCATTTAACTGTGCGAGGCCAGTGCATGCCAAAGGCCTACTCCGGCGTTTTTTGGAGGTCCACGGATCTCGATGAAATTCGCTGGGCATGTTCCTTGGCACGCTTTCGTCATTTTATGGAACATTACAGGCTTGCGGGATGCGCAGATTGTTTACAAATCAGTTTGTACTGACGGCCTCAAACCACCTACCTAGATACTCACAACAATTGGCCAAACCGTTCGTTGACGTCATTGTGCGCTAAGCGACGGAAGTAGGCACGGCGACTATACCGTGGTTTTCGGGATTGACGAGCGCCGCATGCCAGTGCGCGCGAACGTCGAAGGTCATGCTCGAAGTACTTCGTGTCCCTAAAAGGAAAGGTTGCCTAAGCGGTCGTACTCCGCAAGAGGATCGTTGACTCAGTTGACGTCACGTGCGGACAGCACAGTTTGGTTTACGTAACATTCAGTTTTGGATTTTTAAGCTCATTAAAAATTATTTTCCCATTAGCTGGGCGTTTCTACCATCAGCTGAGTGACAAGAGTGCCTGAGCCGTGCTTCCAACGTGGGCTGCAGAAAATTGCGCCCTTTCCTCAACCGAACTACAATCATCATCATCGTCATCATCATAAACAATGTAGAATTGGCAATACCTTGACATGGTAGAAAAATGATCGCAGTTGGCCTTGAAAGAACAATAGGATGGGGCCCTAGCACGGAATTCAGAAAGCCAAGGAAGACGTCCGAAGATTTACTAACTTTCAACTAAGCTTTATTTGGGAAAGCCATTGCGTTTAAGCCAGCACCTCCAAGAAGTGCCAACATATCAGCCACGCATTCCAGTACTACCCCGACAGGCCTCGCCAATTACGAGTTTCCACAAATCGCTACAGAGGGTGAAAAGTCAAGCGCGGCGCAGTCCACACTGAAGCACAGGGAGTGGACCTACTAGCATATCTTTCATCTCGAACTATGGAAGCCGTCTTTCGTCCTACTGCACTTCCGTGTAGTGACGTCCGCGTCTGAGCCAAATTTCTATGCAAATATTATTGAAGGCGGCGAATACTTCTTGTTTGCATAAATGGTACACGTGATTGCTCCAAACTGCTGCTTGTAATGAGCGTGCTTTTGAGATAATGAGCCACCTATCTTTTTACTAAATGTTTTTGTTCCACCTGACTCTTGGCTGTCAGCCGCCTATTGACATCAATATGACGCAGTTTGCGGCGAGTTCGGGCTGTGACCCAGGCCCGCGATACTTCGTTTTTCTGTAGATATCTAGTGAAACTTAAGAATTACTTTTTTAATCGTCGATGCTCGCTGGCGCACCAGACTTGCTGAATTTATTCGTTTAGATGCTTACGCAAAGCGCATTCGTAAGGTAGTTCGTTTGAATCCCCAGCATGCGCGGAGAGGTGATAACAAACGCATTGCTTTTGTTTATCACGGTTGATTTTTTTCGTTGTGCAACAGAGGAGCGATACGCATTAACTGGAAATTTTTCAACTTAGCATATCTCTCCACCGAGAGCATCGGCGTTTTCTTGAGCTGCGTGGCTTCATGCAGGAGCGAGTTGCTGAATCAATAGGAATGCATTGCGCTAGTTTCTGACGCACTGTCTGGACATAGTCAAGTACAACACTACGGCCGCGCACGTACGTTCGTAAGTCCACCATGTATCAGTGCAAAGAAACATGATTTATAAAGCTTGCAACAGTCCCATTGAAAGCACGAAACCTAAAGCCGGTTTAACCTTTGTACTTAGAAAACAGGGAAACAGGGTTCTCCTGGGAGACAGATTGTACGGACTGGGAATTCTAACGACAGCACAATTGTCGAAATACCAAGGCACGAATCACGTGTAAACAATGCATGACGCAGGAATTGTTGTGCGCATACATTATCTCTTGTTGTATCGAATTTTCGCAGCCTCTTCAACAAACAAGACCAACTTGCCACATTCGTTAAATGCTGCAGTGCCGATCTAGTTCTCGGTACGGAGACGTGGTTAAATGCTGATGTGTCTAAGAGCGAACTCGCTTTGTCCGCTGATTTCAATATCTTCAGAAAGGACAGGTCATGCCAGCGTGGTGGCGGCGTAATGATTGCCGTAAAAAGTCATTTCCAGGCACAACTATTAGACACAACCACACACCTAGAAATTTTGTGGATTGTATTGCCATTGTGAGCAAGTGTAACATGCATCGTCGGGGTGTGCTATCGTACGCCAGACGCTTCTGTAGAATGTCGATAATTTGAACGACTCGCTTAGTTTTGTTCCATGCAAATATCCAACATCAACAATAATATTATGCGGAGATTTTAATTATCCGGGAATAGACTGGCGGACATGTACACCTGTAGGCGGTACAAGGAGAAATGAATGTGTAGAATTTCTTGATACACTCTCAGTAGTTAACATGACACAAATGGTTTCTCTTCCTACACGTGGAAGTTCTGTTCTTGATTTAGTATTCTCTAACGAACCTGAGAATATGTGCGTCCATGTACTAGAATGTATTAGTGACCACAATGTTTTGCACTGCGAGGCCAAGATAAAAGTCGTAAAGCCGGAAAAACAAAAGAAAGTATTGTACGACTACAAACGAGCTGACGTAGAGCACCTTCTGTCAGATTTGTCATCTTTCTCTGATCATTTTCTCACCAGCTTCCATTCTCGAGACACTAATGAAAACTGGCGAATGGTTTGCGAGAAACTCTTGCAACTTAAAAACCAGTACATTCTTACAATCACAATCACATCTTCGACTCGCAACTCGTGGTTCATCTCGCATGTCAAGCGGTGCATCAATAAGAAAAAGCGCTTGTATTCTAAAGCAAGATTCTCGGGCACTGATACCGATTGACAAGAGTACACAAACTATGCAAAGTTGTGCGACAAAGAAATAGAAATAGCTAAACACAAATTTTTTAATGAAGATTTACATGCGCTGTTAACGAACAATACTAAAAAATTTTGGAAAGTGGTAAATCCTACGAACTCTTCTGGACAGTCAATTCATCTAACTAGAGACGACAAGTTGTTGTCACCGTCAGAGGCAGCAGAAGAATTGAACTTATTCTTTGGATCCGTTTTCACAGAGGAGGAGCCCATTTCTGCTGATTTAAAATTCGACTCCATTAACGCCACAATGAATGACATCGTAATCACTCCAGAAGGTATTGAATCGGCTATTGAACGTCTTGCAAACAATTCATCGCCTGGACCAGATGGTATATGCCCGAAGTTACTTAAAATTACTAAGCCGGTCATATCCCGTGTTTTTGAGGCTTTATTTCAGCAATCAATCGATAATGGATGTGTGCCTGACGCATCGAAAATCGCTCATGTGACGCCTATATTCAAATCAGGTGATTCATCCATTCCATCAAATTACAGGCCCATATCACTAACCAGCATACCTTGCAAATTACTAGAACACATCATATCATCTGCAGTAATGAAGTACTTAACGAAGCATAATTACATTATTCCTAACCAACATGGTTTCCAGCGCGGCCGTTCATGCGAAACACAGTTATTCGAATTAGTTACCGACCTCCATCATGCCGTTCATGCATCTACAATTATTGACGCCGTATTTATCGACTTTGCTAAAGCATTTGATAAAGTCCCTCACAGTCGTCTATTAATGAAGCTAGCCTGCCTTAACATAAACCGAAACGTTACCAACTGGATAACTAACTTTTTGTGTAAGCGTTATCAATTCGTGACTGTAAATGATTCTTCATCTACATTGATTGAAGTCAAATCTGGTGTACCACAAGGCTCAGTACTTGGACCGATACTGTTTCTCATCTACATTAACGACATCGCTAAAAACCTGACATCTACTACTCGCTTATTTGCCGACGATTGTGTGATTTATAGACAGATTACTAACCGAAACGACCACACTGCTTTACAAAAAGACCTCAACAGCATCTCTACTTGGTGCGATCAATGGCAAATGAAAATTAACGCTTCCAAAACAAAAGTTATAACGTTTACGACTACTACCAACCCCCCGCTGAATTCCTATCTGATTAACGCAATGCCGATAGAACACGTTTCGTCAATAAAGTACTTAGGCGTGCAGCTTTCCGCCGACCTGACATGGAATGCCCACATTGACGCAATAACATCCAAAGCATCTAAAACACTTGGATTCATTAGACGCCACTTACATCACGCTAACTGGAAGACAAAACTTACAGCATACACCTCACTGGTTCGGTCTAAAATAGAATATGCCTCATTCATTTGGAACCCACATCAAATATACTTAACTAACAAACTTGAATCTATCCAAAATAAAGCTGCCCGATTTATAACGAGCAACTACTTATGTCATTAGAGCATCACTAGCATTAAAGCATCACTGAACCTCCCGTCACTAGAGAAAAGAAGATTGCTGGCCCTGCTTTCTCATTTTCACAAGCTTTATCATAATCATTCGTCATTTGCTACCACTTATATACTGCCTGCCCATCGCTATTTCCCGCGCCTAGATCACCCCTACAAAGTTTTAGTTCCGTATGCGCGTACAAACCTCTTACATAACTCGCCACTGTTGTGTGCCATCCGTCATTGGAATGATCTACCACACGATGTTGTGTCTGTGAAAAACCACGACGCGTTTGTAGAAATGTTAAATAGTTCGCTTTATATCGTATGAAAAATTTTTATTCTGTTTCCTTATTATTGTCATTTTTTTAAACGTGCATGTATAAACCCTTGTAATATATTTTGTACGCGCTACTGTTCGTTATTTCTGCTCGTTTATGCTGCTGATCACAAGTGCATATGTATATCACTGTAACCTCACCCCCCCTCCGTTTGTAACCCCCCCCCCCCTATGTAATGCCCACCAAGGGCCTTTAGGGTATGTGAATAAAAAAAAAAGATAGTTTATGAGGCAAGCTCAGCTACACTGTGAGATTGTCCGTACTTTAATGCGACGGTCCTATAATTCGCGAAAAAGAAGTTTTTTTCCACACACATCTGAATAGTGTGTAACCCAATAACAACAAGCACATGTGTAATACGCATGGCCTCTATTTTTTTTCCTGGCACTACGCAGGCTCACATGATGCCCGACAACTTCGTCGTGCGCGCGCGCGCGCGCGTGTGTGTGTGTGTGTGTGTAAGAGTGCATAATTTCTGTTGGTATGTCGACGCATTGCGCTCACAGCTGAGCGATTCCTTATGCGCACACCAAGCGAAATATACAAAGTATTCATAATGTTACTTTGCCCGGAATTGTGCGCCACAAATCAGCCTGTATAATCCTAGCGTCTTTGTCTTCCTGCAGTATTCATATTTGGTTCATGGATTATAGAACATCAGCTGTCACTTATGCTGCCTTCAGAGCATATTTCATCTTGTCGCTGTGGTCACTGTACCAAGGCATTTTCGCTCTGTAGGAGCCGTGTAAGTGAGCTAAAAAAGGAATAAAACATGACTGACATTTTAGGGGCGAAGTTCCTTAGGGTGTGGATCGTTCCCTCCTCCGTACATAGTATGTAGCCACCTGTAGTTTTACGAAGTGCTCACTAGATGGCGTGATGGCGCCGCGGTGCTCGCTTCATTCAGATGTATGGGAACGCGTAGCATGGGTGTCTGTCCGTCCGTCCGCCCGTCCGTGTGTCTGTCTGTCTGTCTGTCTGTCGGTCGCAGCGCTGCGGTGCTGCTTAGCTAGTACGTGAATTGATAAATAGATGGCGCGGAGGCGCTCGATGCGTGCTCTAGTGTGATAGGAGAGCGCTAGATGGCGACACACAGTGTTTGTCACGTCTTTGATGATATACTGGGCAAGATTCACGAAAGATTCACGGTTTTTACCGAATGATCCTCCGGAGCTTCGCCCACTCATCATCATTCACTCCGTGGATATGCGTGGACTTCTTTATCACCTATTAACTACGCACCTTCGATATGGGCTCACAGCTGAGAATTGAAATTCGTACCTATGCTAGTCGGCACGTCACGGTGCTACTTGTTTGCAGTGTATTCATTTGACTTTACAGAGTTGCAATATCCGCGATTGACTAAGTAACGTCAACTTGGCCAGGCTAACTAAGTGTTACCGTGAAAATTATCTGCCAACGTTGCGCACGTTTCCGATTCCGCATCATGCACTTACGCGTGCTTGATGTCTTGAAAACTACGCTAACGGAATCGGACGGCGCCACGCAACATTCGTTCGATAACTTTCGTATCCTGTCTCTCTATGCATATATTCCAGCGTTTAGGGTGCTTCTGCGCAGGTTGAAGTGCACTGAACATGTATGCGTTTTGTTTGGAGGCGACTGTAAATTATTGGCCCATGTGTGCACTGTAGCGTGTACTGATACTGACTGCACCACCTAGGGTATCGCAAAAAGCCATGCTAACCGTACTCGATTGACGTCGTTTTTGCCTGTCGAGTCCTGTATGGTCAGCTGGCGATAAGTGTGTACGCGAGCCGGGGTTAAGCGATAAGAATAAAGCAAAATGCTACAGTGGGGTCTAGGAGGGAAGGGGGACGGGGTAGCAGAGCTAGGGCTAGCAGGGCGCCCCATGCAAACTAGCCAAAATGCGCCTTTTTTAAGATGATGATGATAGTACTGGCAACGCCTTCTTTTTGGCCTTATTGCAGTTCACTACGCCGCGGCGGACTCTTGTTCGTTCTACAGTGGAAGCTACAGTTCCCGTTCTCCGGTGGAGACAGCAATTACTTTTGCACTCAGAGCAACCGAAGGGACTCTGCCGCCGTTAGTCCCTTCATTCGTGATCAGGTTAGTTTCTAGAATCGCCCGTGTGCACTTATTCACATGTCCAAATATGACTCCACATTATTTAAACAGTAGTTTACGTTCACAATCATCGCAGTGCATCGAATCAGACACAGAATCAATTTTACTGTAAATTAGCACACAGAATACGTGTTAAAAATATACAGAGGCAGGTCCTGCAGTCAGACAGCAATGGGACCTCTTTTCAAAATAAATAAGATAAAAAATACAGGGTACAGCATAACAGGACATATGCATTATAAAGAGCTAAACAGAAATTGGTGTTCGAGTGAACGATTGCTTTTGTGCGGTTTTATGCCCCAAAACCCACTGTGATTATGCGAGACGCCGTAGTGGAGGACGCCGGAAATTTTGACCAGCTGGGGTTCTTTTACGTGCACTGACGTCTCACAGTACACGGCCTCAATAGTTCGCCTCCATCGACATGCAGCCGCCGCTGCCGGGATTCGATACCACAAAAAATAAGTATGATTATGAGCATTCGTATACATCAAAGATTGAAAGTATATAATCTCTTAATTATTTTTAAATTGGTAACTTAAAAATGTTTTTATTTCGATGGGTATGAAGTTTCAGAAAGAGATGGACGATAGAACAACACTCTGCTTGCCATAGATAGTATGCATCTTGAGTAAAACAAAGTTGTTACTGTGAGCAAACCTTTGAAGAACTTTCTGTGCATCCGTCAACAGACGTCGAAACATTATGACGTAAATTCAAAACCGTCATTTTACATTGCGTGTCGAAGTACGTACAATCTAAAGTTAAAAAAACGAGGAAGCACAATCCGTGCATCTCACGTGATATCATCCACGCTAGGCGTAAGGTGACACGTATTAGAAAATCACCTAGGCGTAATTTCCAAAGTGACCTTACCTTGGCTATTCGAGATATGAAAGACGCCAAGTCACACTTCTACTCCAACACACTTACAGAACTCTTAAAAGCTCTCGGAGCAAGTTTTGGAACCTCCTTAAACCTAAATCGTCGAGCGTTCCCTCCATTTCGTCCTGAACTAGGAAACATAGCGCTAGTTCTCTGAACAACTTTTTCTGTTCTATCTTTACAGCCGATGGCGGGAAAACATCGGAAAATTAGGCACCGTTAGAGACAAACTTAGTCCCCTTACTGTTACGGAGGCGGGAGTATTGAACCTTATCCTAAATCTTGACACTAAAAAAGGATCGGGGCCCGACAACATACCCAATGCCGTTTTGAAACGATACGCGCAATGGACAGCGATGTACCTCTGTATAATTTTCAATAATTCATTAACGTCGTCCGTCCTCCCACATGGTCGGCAATCTGCAAAAGTAGTTCGAGTATATAAATCATGCTCCAAAAATAACGCGTCAAATTTTAGGCCCATCTCGCTTACGAGTACCGTATGCACACTTCTTGAGCATACTTAACCATATCACGTCCTTTTTAGAAAATGAGGCAGTCTTATCACCAGACCAGCATGGCTTTCAGCTGAGGGCTTTCTGCAAATGCTGAGTTGCTGGAACTGACTCATGACTTGGTCATTAAACATCGATCATCAGAAACAAACAGACCTCATCCTGCTCGATTTCTCGAAAGCATTCGATCAAGTGTCATACATGAAATTAATATTCAAGCTTGAGAATACCCTTGGTAGTGGCCCTGTAGTTGACTGGATACGCGACTACATTAAAAATTACTCCATCTCTCGCTAAAGGAGAAGTCCCAGCCGCGGCAGGCTGCATTACGATGGAGGCGAAATGTTGAGGCCCAGTGTGCTGTGCGATGTCAGTGCACGTTAAAGAACCCCAGGTGGTGGAAATTTCCGGAGACCTCCACTATGGCGTCTCTCATAATCAGAGCTGGTTTTGGGACGTTAAACCCCACAAATCAACCAATCAAATCAACCACTAAAGGGTACCATGAGGCGATTCGAAACAGCACGGGGGGTGCACACGGCGTTTGCATCGGTTTTTCTAGGTGTCGCGTTTGCAACGGTTTGACGCTAGCAGACGCTGCCTTCGCGGGCGAGGGAGAGTTCTCGTTCCTTGCGAGCTGGTAAAGCGTTCATCGAAGAAAGAGCATTTGCATAGAAGAGCGTTTCCGCCGTTCGGAGGGGAGGTGTGTGTGTGTGTGTGTGTGTGTGTATAGAGGGTTTGCGCATGCGCAGTAAGGGTGGTCGCGCCGAACACCACCAGCGGATTGAACTGCGCCATAAGCTGCTTCGCATCTAATAACCGCACACAATCTGTGGAAGTGAACGGACAGACATCCCGCACGGCAAAGGTAACTACGGGGGTACCGCAAGGATGCGTCCTGGCTCCTGTATTGTTTTTAATCTTCATCAATGATTTACTTTCGAGAATTACTGGAAAACATCAGACTGTTCACGGTCGATTGCATTCATTATCGTACAATTAATTCGTACGAGGACCACGAAACATTAAACGAGGAGTTGAAAGCGGCTGAATAAATGGTGTGCCGACTGGCAGATGACCATTAATGCTAAAAAATCGGCAGTGCTATCTCTCACTGGAAAGAAAAGTAACTCGGACTTTTTCTACACCGTAAACGGCATTCCACTGGCGCGAGTTCAGGAACATAAATTCCTTGGATTAATATTAACACGTGATTTGAGATGGAACTCTCATGTGCATAATGTAACATCCACCGTGTTGGAAAGGCTTTCGACGACACCTCCAACAAGCGACGCCCGAAATAAAAATTTTAGCTTATAAAAACTTTCATGAGATCAGTCCTTGAATACGCAAATGTTATTTTGTCCCCGTACACTAAGCAGCTCATTAGAAAACTAGAAGGTGTACAAATGAAAGCGCTCAGGTTTGTATACAGTAAGTACAAGCAAACCGATTCTGCTACCGCGCTACATAAGAAAGCCGGAATCGTAACCATACAAAACCGTGCATTATTAGCCCGCTCTAAAGTGCTATACCAGCTTCTACACAACAAAATTAACATTGATATTTCCAGTTACATCTCAAGAAGTGACGCATGGCCATCCCGACATAAAAACACACAACCACTCAAAGAATATTCATGTCACACTGACTGCCTCAAAAATCATTCTTTCCTATAGCGATAAGTGAGTGGAATAACCTCAGAGATTCTATTGTTAGAATCAACATATTTGCACAGCGCAAGACTACGAGTAGTTACGACGTAACTACGGAAGAAGAGACAAGGACAGAAAGAGCGCTGACTTCAACTGAATTTTTATTAGCGAAAACGCTGGAAATATATACTCGTGACAGAACACCGCGCAATCGCGCAACCTATTGCATCACAGCTAGACAATCGTCATCTCATGATATGGTACAACACCACACCTCAGCCCAAATTCACAATCTATTGTGTCAAAGCCAGAAACTCGATTTCTTTTTTAGTCAGAGCAAGCGAAGGCATGCTGATACATCTATCACCCAGCAATTGCATTTGATTGGCCTCAATAATCTCCCGTGTTAGCTGCTGACGCTGTTTGGCTACAATAGTGCACTTTTCGAATTCCGGTCTGCAACCACAATCTCTACAATGGATACCCAAATGACCTTGAACAGCTGAGTATACATGGTAATGATGCTCCTTTAAACGCTCATTCAGGCACCGGCCCGTTTGCCCAACATACATCTTGCCACATGACAACGGGAGCAAATAAACGACAGCTATCACACATGCTACGAATCGCCTTTTATGTTTGATTGTGCAGCAGCTCCTTTGTGCGGACTGCGCATTCACCCGTTTGCAGAGCGCTGAAAGCTTTTCTGGGGCAGAAAAAACAACCTTCACATCTACCTTATCACCTATCTTTTTCAAATTGTGGGAAATCCTATGTAGATAGGGAATCACAGCCACGCGCTTTGAGCTACTAGCCATGCAGTTCACTGGTGCTTCTCTTCCCTGTTTAATTGTCCTAAGCAACTTTTCTGCCACCGAAACCAGCACATGATCGGGGAAACCAGCGTTGATCAGACGGGAAACCTGCTCAACGAAGCTGCTGATTAACGAGTGGCCGCAAGACTTTCGGAGGGCATTTCTTAAACAATGATTAGCAATTCCTCTCTTTACGAGCTTCGAATGAGCCGACAAGTACGGTAGAAGAGGTTTGCTTCCTCTAGGCTCATATTTCCAGCAAAGGTGTTCACGTGACATGTTTAATCTCAAATCTAAAAACCTTAACGAAGCATCCTGCGGAAGCTCATGCGTCAGAATAAGAGGTGCCATGCACTCATCGAAAAGACGTAATATGTTTGAAACGGCAGCTTCGAAGCCCCGATCATCGCAGTCGAAAAGCACAAGAAAATCGTCAACAAAACGAAACACTTTTACGACAGCCGTTCTGTCGAGGCGGCTAGCCAAGAGTCGGTCATGGTGAGCGAGAAAAATGTCACTTAAAACAGGTGCTATGCACGAACCGATGCACACTCCTCTTTTTTGAATAAAAGTGCCTTCATTCCATGATACAAAAGTTGTCTTTAAGTAAAAGCCAACGAGCTCAAGAAAGCCACTGACTGTTATGGCCGCCGCATTCTGGAACGCAACTGAACCGAAGTTGTCAATGCAGTCCTCAACGCACCGTAGTAGCATGTCTGGTGGTAAAGAGTAGTAAAGATCCTTGATGTCAACAGAGCAGGCACTTAAGCCATTGTTGTTACGTGCGCTGTGCAAATATGTTGATTCCCAATCACCAACTAGCCCAAGCATCTGTCTTATTGTTAGAAGCTGCTCAGTAGATATGTTCAACAGTGAATTAGAAAGCAAACCGCTTGCCTCACAGCACTGATCTTCTTATAGAAACCTTATGAACCTTAAGCTGTTCTCGTATGATGCTATTCTTTTTGCTCTGCTTTATTTTTTTTTCTCTCAGAAGCTTTAGCATCAGGTATTGTACCTCAATGTTACCTGTGCGCGCTCTTCTAGCGGCACAGAAGTTTGTGTAACTATATGGCCGCGCGAACAAAACCGGTATTTATGGTGTATTAATATAGTGTATTCATAGCCTATTTGTTCTATATATAGCCATGCATATGTCCTAACCCATATTCGTGTCTGTACTCATGTACTTTCTTTGTATCAGCAAGGCGTTGTTAAAACACTAACGCTTATTTGATGTACTTGTATTTTGAATGTGAGAATTCGCAGCTGCTATCATTGTCTTCTTGCCTTTCCTCCTTTAATCCCATCAGGGATTGATAGTATGGTTAAATGAATAAATAAATTTGTTAGATAAGATAGGGGTATAACGCCAACATACCGCCTGCCATTGATTTCTGGTAACAAGGATTTTGCAAAGTATATTCAACCAGTTTCGACGCTAAAAAAATACGGTTAGATTGTAAAAGATATGCGGCTTTGTGGTTAAACGTGCTAAACTTAATTATGCTAATAGCTTGGTTTTGTAGCACTTGTAATGAGTGCAGATGTGTCATGTGAGTATTCCCCCAACGCACAGCGCAGTATAGCTAATGTGTGAATGAATGAACAAATGCCAAATAGAGCAAAACACTTGCTGAAATACACGTTGTAGTTTTAGTAGAGCTCGGATCCCGTAGGCAATATTTTGGTTTTCTTTAGATATGGGCAAAACCGTCACGATCACGCATATGCATTAACTCCTCATTTCGCCAGGTCATATGCATTTGTATTTTCATTTTTCCCCGGTGCAGTGTTTAAGTGGGACTCCCGCCCTGATGCGAAACTTCCCTGTGAAGCGCGTTGATCGTATGTTTTCAATTATGTATACTTAGCTTATTCGGTGTATTTGTCCATTCATTGGTTCGATGTATTCATATTTTTGTATTTGAGTATTTCGTATTGCTTTCCTTGTTCTTAACGAAAGGGAAGGGGTCAAGGGCTCGTTCTTTATTTGTTAGAAACAACTTAATTGTCTTGTCTGTTTGCTCATTAAGTTGTTCCTTGTTCTTATGGCACATGAGTTCTGCGGAAACCCGCAAGGTGGAGTAAGGTTTTATGAAAGGGAAAATTAGCATCCACCTGTTTTCCACACGACCAGGACGAATTTTTCGGCAACTAGGAAGCGTTCATTCATGAGAAATCCGTATGCATTTCCTTGTAGCCTTGAGCTACAAAACGGGTGGATGCTAATTTTTCCTTCCTTGTACCCCCCCTGTCTTTTGCATTTTAAGCTGTGGGTGCCCTTCCCGCAAGGACCGCATTGTGGTCCGCTGTAGGTTGTAAATAAAATAAAGAAATAGGAGGAGTGTAGGGAAGTACCCCGTGGCTAGAGGTGAATAAACCAATTTGGTTTTCTGGGCGTTCTTGTGTATTTGGTTAGTTCGGTACCATTCCAGGAAATTGCGCATGCCTTTGTCAATGTTGGATGTGAGTGTTGTTGAGACATCTGTGTGTGTTGACGACGTTGTTGTCTTCTGCATAAAGCATATATTTAGAGAAGGAGAGACAGTTTGGACAATCATTCACATACGAACAGGAGAGGACCTAATATGGAACCCGGGGCACTGCAGTATTGGTGAACGTGGATTTGGTATTAACGCCTGAAATAGTAGTAATTCTCCTTTTTGTCTATTAAGTAGTTGAGGAGCAAAAGTAGGGCTGGTCAGGTAATTCCTAATAATTCAAGCTTAAAAAACAATGTTTTTTGATTCATTTTATCAAAGGCCTCGGATACGTCCATAAATACAGAAGTGGCATAATGACTATCGCCAATCGCAAGTCTTAGTTGATCTGTTAACGCAATAAGCGCAAGTTCAGTCCAATATTATGAGCAGAAGCAATAGTGTAACGGCGAAAGTATATGAAGTGTCAGAAGATTATTACTTAAGCGTATTACAATAATTCTTTTCAACTACTTTTCTGAACAATGGCAATGCACAGGTGGGGCAGTAATTGGAAATCAAACAGCGGTAACCCTTCTTGAATACTGTTGTGATCCTGCCTTGTTCGAGTTGATTAGGGAAACACCGCGACTTCGACACGGGTTTATTAGGCGCACAAAACTATCAGTTACGAAGGGTGCGACTAATCTGGTGTGATAAAGGTGTAATTTATCTATGACACATGATAGTCTCCTAACAATCCAATTTTCGCCTGTGCTCTCCTAATCTAACATTATAACTGGCCCTGAATTTGTACTCGGGGCTTCACAGAACCGCAGGTAGCAGAAATTTCCGGAGCCCTCCACAAGGATGTTTTTCATAATCATAACTTAGTATCGGAACGCAAAACCATAGAAAATATTACTGATTCGTGTTGGAACGCATGAAAAAAATGAACAACCAACTAGACCGAACCATTACCACCTCATCCGAGATTTCGCGGGCCGGCACATTTCCAAGCGCGAGCAATGTCGGAGGCCGTGGCACTACTCTTCTGGTTACGTTTTGTACCAGCGTTGTCCACACAAAATGGTGGTCATGTTCACTTTACCAGTAACCGGCTCTCTGCAAACCTCTAGAAATGTACCGGCAAACAGACATATTTCTTTTGACAGAGCTAACTTTTTAACAATAGGCTGTGTTTCCGTCTTACGTTTCAACACAAAAAAAAAGAAAGAAGACGGTTTAATAAAACTTCAGACTTTAGCGACGCAGGACGGTATCATTCGCGTACATGCCACCGTTAGGCTGTCTCTTGAAATTTCGGCTTTTGGAGGGCATGCAACCGTGAATTAAAAAAACGAGCTTCGTGTGAGCTTATTGCGGAGGTGAATTTCCTGTATAAACATAGCTGCTACCTTTGAATCAAGAAACCTGCCGAAAAGAAAAGTCTGCGGTAGCAGTGGGTCAAATTGGCGCCATACTTCTGGCTTGCAGTAAAGAAATACAAGTTCTTTAGTGCGGGTTGATATCTACGTTAAGTCAAAAGAGACAATAATATTTGAAACACAATTGCGAAACACGCGAATGAATGTTTTCAATACATCGAATAACACGCATTTAACGCTTGCAAACACGCAGAGTGGTCTTCACAAGTCCCTCTTACCGATGCGAGTATTTACCTTGATGCACTTGTTGTTGAGCAGGTGCAGCGCTAGCAAGGATCACGTGGATTCGATTTGGTGCAGGCCACGTTCCTGCAGGAACAAGGACATAAGACAGATGTATGACGCGTGATGTCATGCCACATTTTGAGGAAGACTGGCGCGCTACGAATGCTTTTATAAACACGACACAAGCAACTCGAATGACCCTGGAAATAAAAAAAAATGTGAAACGAATATGGCACAATTAACCATCAATCATTTCTAAATCAACTGCTGGAGCATTTTCGAAATGAGTGTCATGTCATTAACATCCTTTTCCTTTTCGCGAAGTCTTCACGCATTTCTTCTCTCGTGAGTGAACTTGGGCGTGTGTTGTTTTCTCATTAAGCAAGGCAATGTTGTTTCTCTGTTTGAAAATGCTTCGTATTGTATCTTTGCGGTTTTTTTTTGCCCTGTACAGGCATTTCTAGATAAGAACAGTGTACATTTTTTTCATTATATTCCCTGTGTTTATGTCCCTGTATTTTATTATTTATTTGTGTACTTATCATGTTACTTCTGTTATTCACTTTGTACTTGTGTCCCCTACTCAATGCCCTATTAGGCCCTGTAAGGTATAATAAATAAATAAATAAATAAATAAATAGAATTTACTAAGTAACAATTCTTACGGCGCCGCGAAATTCACAGTTAACGTACATATATACTTATGAAGTGCCAGCGAAAGCATACATTGCTTTCTGCATACCTCAGCGAAAAGATATCAAGAAGCGTTAATCTGCAAGTTTCCCGTGAACTCTGCAGTAAGTTCTTCACACACTTGCGCCATTTCTCAAGCTTTTTGCGCCCCCTTTAACACGAGGTGGTTTACTTTCGTGTTTGGCTTATTTGATCTGTTTCTGTACGTATAGACAGAAACGCAAAAAAAAGCGAAATGTTACAGAGCCTGACGGAGGTTGTTTTTCCCAAAGCACATTCTAGCATACATACACAATATACACAGTTTATGCACAACTACCCAGAAACACTGCAGACAGCAGTGTAATTGCGAAAAAGAAACGTCATTTAACCCATTATATACAATTATGGAAGAAGTGAATGTACAGGCACATATGTTTCTCTGCAGCTAGAAAAATAAAAGAGAAACGATGTGCATTTTAAGTGGAACACACTCAATAGAGGAACCACAACGCAAGTATAAACTAATCACGCAAGTATTGAATTAAAAAGAAAAACAAGACCTGCCACATTAGCAAAAGCTCAGCCATCCCGCCAGCCGTTGCCGATACTGCTGTCGGTTTAGGTGCGAGGGGAATTAATATTATTGAAGAAGCACGTCAACGTAATTGCTCACCTCCAGGTAGAAGTCTAATCCAGAAAACAATTCCTTAGCAAAGTCCCCCAAGGATAAAAGCCCATGATAAAGTGCAAAATACATACTAGTTAGGTCGATGGCTTCCTTCGCGCTTTACATGACCTACATTCCATCTTGCTTGCTTCTTCTTCTCTTAATGGCGCCTACCCACTGGCCATGAATAGCTTTAACAGGTTTCGTCTTTCTCTTTCACGGGAGATGTTAAGCCATCCCTGAATACCAGAAAAAGTGCAATCATAGTTTTCCAGCAAGGTGTTGCGGTGGATTAGTGATTCCTGAGCACCCAAAACCACGCTGTAATTATCGGAGGCGCCGTCGTGTGGGGCTCATGAAATTTCGACCACCTGAGGTTCCTTAAAGTGCACTGCTGTCGTAGAATACGCGGGCCTCAATACTTCGCCTCCATCCAAATGCAGCCGCCGCAGCCTGGATTCGATCCGGTGACCTTCGATCCCGCGAGCTAGACTATCGTGGCGGCGCAAAAAGTGTTGCGGTGTAAATGTCGCTGATGTACAAACAAACCAGCATTCTGCAGGTTGACTCAATGAAGAATTTTGAGGGTCACTTAACGTGAAAAGCTGAATTGGAGCGAACGCACGGAAAATATATCTACTTAGGGAGCACGTGCACTGGGGATGCTTTGACAGCTCCGCTCCATTCCATTTAGGCAGCGTCGAGATATTCCCACCAAGGTATATTCCATGCACATTCGCCGGATATGAGAGTTTGGCTGCGTCTTATTTTGGGGGACACCTGCTTTGAAACTTAGGCCATTCATTCTTCTAGTACGTGAGGCATTGTGTTCACTGCGTTTCTTCGCTCCGCAGGTGCGCAACGACTTGGCTCTGTGCGCTAAACGGAGTGACGATCGCTCCCTTTTGCTCACTTGTCCATGCCCAGTTGCCTTATATGCGACTGTGTGTGATTGCTTTGACGTAGTGCTGTTGTAGTTGCAATGTGATGTCGTCGAGGAAAACCAAGCGACTAAGGCGTAGAAATTGACCCAGGATGCTGCTGCCATGGGCAGTGTCACCGAATCTGATCAGATGTGTACTGTCTTACTGATGCTTAAAGACATACAGAAAACAACTGCTGAACTTGCCAAAAGGCGGATAGAGTTGAAATTGGATCTGATGCTGTGAAAACTGGCGAAACAATGCTATAGAAATCAAGCTAACGGACATTAGCTTCAGTGATGTAGTCTGCGGTATCCATGACAACAATAGTACCGCCTTTATGCATTCGTGGCACGAACCTGACCACTAAGCTGTACCGCAAGCCGACTGACCGCCAGAGGTATCTACACTTTCAAAGCAGCCATACAAGACATTGCAAATCCAGCATTCCTTACAGCCAGGTATTACGGTTCAAGCGGATATGCTTCGAACAATCTGATTTTGACGCTAACTGTGATAGACTGCGCAATGCTCTCCTTGTGCAGAAATATCCGCCGAAATTACTTGACGACGCAGTGAATCGCGCCGACGCAACACATCGCGGAACACTCTTCTGTCCTAAGGAGAGTTCTCATAATCATTCACAGGTCAACCTGGTAGTAACCCATAACGCATCCATCCCTAATTTTGCGGCTATTCTCCGAAAACATCACAATATACTTATGCAGAGCGAGTGCCTTCACGAGCGTTTCCGAAGCCACCGCGGGGTGTCTACAGGCGAGGAAAAAACCTGCGAGACTTAACATCTTCTAAAATGATTCATAAGGACGATGCCCAGACGGTTGGGTCCCATCCTTGCATGAAACCACGCTATAAAGTGTGCGCGCACATGACGACGACAAACGTGGCCACGAGTACCACAGCAAATTTCAGTCCAAAGATCAGGGGCAACTTCACTTGCGGCACAGCAAACGTCGTTTACTTGCTAGAATGCTCTATCTGCCATCTTCAGTACATAGGCCAAACCGAGACAGGTTTCAGGTACCGTTTTAATAAGCACAAGGCACATGTGCATGCCCTTCCTAATTTGCCCGTTTCAAGGCATGTCACTGACGCAGGTTACTCCTTTAGTAAATGTAAAGCCATAATACCTGAATCAGGGCTCAACTCCCATTATGGACGCGAGCTCAGGGCAATCCTTTTTAATCCATAAATTCAACACGCTGTCTAACGGCATGAACGAGAGCCCGGGTTCTCTGACTTGTATGTTGCCTTGAAGCACTGCTCCGTAGTACGGTCACGTGTACATCACTCTCACGTTCTTGAGAACCGACGTATTTTTAGCCTGCCTACTTGTTTTATCTTTCTTCTTCTTTTCTTTGATGTTTTTTTTTTTCGCGCTGTTGAAACATGAAATGTGCTTTTGCGTGATGTTTATTCCGTTTATTTACTGAGTACAGCAGTGACTGTCAGCGCTTTTCGCTATGAGGTATTTATGTATGGGCTATCGACGAAAGAGTGAAGGTGTCAATTCACGATTGTATAACGTCGCGCGTTAAAATTGTGCTTCTGCCTACGGCCACGTGCATGCGTCGATAGCTAATGATAATTCCCAAGAAACGATATTAGTAATGACACAGCTTTGTCATACGCCACTATATGCGGACGCTATATATGCCCTGCGTGGAAAGCAGTCCCTGTTACTCCGACGAAGGCAGGCCCACCTGCCGAAAAGTTAGTGAAAGTGTTTCGTACCAGGCTCTGTGTTCGTGATTCCTGCTGCTGATTCGTGCTGTTCCTGCATCGCGACACTGGTGGAGGTGATGGGTAAATGTGCGGAACACCTATTCGCAGCACCGTATCCACTCCAGAGCGAGTTCCGCGTCTTGAAACGCCAGTTCACCGCGCCAGCCACCGTCTGTTAGGCCTGAGTCCAGAGTGCGGTCCGCTACTAGAGGTTGCAACTGTGTCCGAGAGGAGTACCCAAGCCATGGCAAACCCAGGCCCGACACAGGTGACTGTTTCAATCCTCGATCTCCTCCGCCCTTTGACGGGAACGCCTATGAAGACGCCGAGGACTGGCTCGAGGAGTTCGAGCGCGTAGCCAGTGTGAATGGCTGGAGCGCCAACGCCGGACAAAAGTTAGCTCACGTGTACTTCTCTCTTCTGGGCGGCGCCTGAACGTGGTTCACAAACCATGAGGGAAACTGGTCATCTTGGGAAGAATTCACCCGGAAGTTTCTCGACACGTTCGGAAAAAGCGAAAGGCGAGAGCAAGCTCAGCGACTACTCGAATCTCGCGTTCAGAAGCCCAACGAAACAGTGGCCATGTTTGTTGAGGAAATGACCCGCCTATTTCGTCGAGCAGAGCCGGATATGTCCGAGGGGAAGAAGCTCAGTCACCTCATGCGTGGTGTGAAGGAGCACCTGTTTGCCGGTCTTGTGCGAAACCCGCCAACAAATGACGAATTTTTGAAGGAGTCGACGCCATCGAACGTGCACTACAGCTACGCTACCGTCAGTATGACCGCGTCAGCAGCGATGTATCAACCAGCGCCGCAGCCGTGCCGGCGGTTCCAGCAACTGACGAGGGTATGTGCCGACTGATACGAGAAATATTCCGTGAAGAGGTGAAGAAGCTCCTCGCTACGCCGAATGAATGAACGGTAGCGTCCGTCTCCGAAGTTGTGCGCCAGGAGGTAAGGCAAGCGCTTTCACCTTCCGAACAACCCATCGGAACGCCTAATCCCACCTACGCAGAAATTGTCTGTCGACCGCCGCCTACTGCGTCGACCCTGCAGTACTACCAGCAGCAACCGCGGCATATTGCGCCGACACCGCAGTATTACCAGCAGCAACCGTCTACAGTACCTTGGTACTACAGGGGAGCTCCAACGCGACCACCACTCCGAAATACCGACATTTGGCGCACTCCCGACTACAGGCCCCTGTGCTTTCATTGTGGAGAAGCAGGACACATATCTCGCCACTGCCCTTATCGAGTCGCAGGGTACCAAGGATTTCCATCCGCTGCTCCTCGTCGCTCAAACAGCCGACCCAACGTCGACGCGAATGCGTCAAGTTGCGTCAAGTTGGCGCGACGATTCCCCCGTTTTCAGGCCGCACTCCCCCTCTCCCGGACGTTCTTCGCTAACTTGACGAAGTGCCACTGACGTGGCCAGAGAGCGACCTCCCAGCCCCTGCCGGGGAAACTAAAAGCAGCGACCTTTGGGGGGGAGGTTGTCACTCGGCGAAAAGCTGAAAATCCTCCATTACGAACGAATGAAGAGCCGAAAAAGTCCGACGATTTGACGAGCGGCGAAATCGTAAGCGCTGAAATACGAGTTACAATCGACGGCTACGAAATGACGGCTCTGGTGGACACTGGTGCGGAATTCTCAATTATGAGTCAGAGTTGGGCGCATAAAGTAAAGAAAGTTAGAACGGAGTGGACGGGGCCGCAGATTAGGGGAGCTGGTGGCCGGCCATTGACACCCATTGGAAAGTGCACAGCAAGGATCAGCATAGAAGAATCGTCATGCGTCGCAACTTTTGTTATTCTTTCCGAGTGTTGCAAACAGGCCATCTTAGGTATGGATTTCCTGCGCGAACACGGTGCCATCATTAACATACCAGAAGGGCTGCTGCATTTTCGAAGGATGAAACTGCACAACTACAGCGAAAGGCCTTGTGCCTACTTGAGGACGTGGCCGTGCCGCCGTTATCTTGTCGCCTCGTCCCCGTCAGGTGCACCACGCAGCATAATGGAGACGGCGTCGCTGAACAAGTCCCTACACTTCTGCTCACTTGACGTGTGGCTGTAGCCAGAAGTCTCGTCAGTGTGGTACATAGGCAAGCCGATGTTCTTCTGACGAACTTTTAGGGGCGAAGCTCCTTAGGGCGTGGGTCTGTACATCCCATGGTGTTCGTTGTTGGTGATGTACGTAGCCACGTCTACTTTTATGAAAAAAAAAGTCTATGCGGACGTGACTTGATCGCCCAGATTTAAAAGCCAGGAATGCCAATCTTCAACCTGAGGGCCCAGCCGGACACCCATTCGGGAACGAACACGTCTGCCGTAGAGGACATCCTTGCCGAGTTTCAAGACGTGTTCCAGCCAGAAGTCGGAGTGATTGATGGGCCCCCGGCGCACCTACTGCTCACACCATAGTTTTGTAAGGCTCGTTCGCTTCCTTTCGCTTTACGCGATAAAATAGCGCAAGAATTGGAGAGGCTTGTGTAACAGGGAGTGCTGTCACCCGTCACGCACTCGGAGTGGGCTACGCCCATTGTGCCGGTTTTGAAAACGGATGGCACCGTGAGAATTTGCGGTGATTTTAAAGTCACTTTAAACCAATGCTGTGAGTTGGAGCAATACCCCTTGCCTCTGATCGATGATATGTTCGCTAGCCTGAACGGAGGCAAGTATTTCAGGACCCTTGACTTACGTGATGCGTATAATCAAATTCTCTTGGATGAAGACTCGCGGAAACTTTGTGTTATCAACACGCACCACGGGCTATTTGCGTACAACAGATTGCCGTTTGGTATTGCTTCGGCACCAGCTATCTTCCAGCGGAAAATTGAGACTGTTTTGCAGGGCTTATCATGTGTTCAGGCTTATCTGGATGATGTTTTGGTATCGGAAAAAGATGAAGGTGGCCAGGGTTTTCGGCTCGTGCTGCAACGATTCGGAGAGCGTGGAGTAAAACTGCGGCTTGACAAATGCAAGTTCCGTGAACAGTCAGTCACGTATCTAGGGCACAGAATAGATCAAGAAGGTCTTCACCCGATGGAAAAAAATGTGGAAGCAATCTTAGAGGCTGCCGAACCACGGAATGTAAGCGAATTTCGTTCGTTTTTGGGCATGCTCACATACTATTCCAAGTTTCTGCCTAACATGTCGTCTCTGCTCGCACGACTGTACCAGCTGCTCGAGAAACACTCGCGGTGGAAGTGGGAAAACGTGCAGAAAGCAGTGTTTGTAACGGCAAAGCGCAGTCTGCGGGAGGCAGGAGTGCTCGTACACTTCGATCCCAAGAAACCACTGAAACGAGAATGTGATGCGTCACCGCATGGTATTGGAGCCGTATTGTTTCACTCTGGTGGGAGTGTCAACAGACCCATCGGGTTTCTTTCCCGAACGCTGACCAAAGCCGAGCGAAATTATTCGCAGCTGGAGCGAGAGGCCCTTGCTCTCGTGTTTGGTGTATCTAAATTCGGGACTATCTTGCAGGCCACGAGTTCACCTTGGTCACCGACCACCAGCCGCTCCTGGGCCTCCTGAAGTCGGACAGGCCTACACCACCACTGGCTGCTGCTCGTATCCAGCGGTGGGCGTTGTATCTCGGATGATTCCGCTACAGGCTACAATACTGTCCTGTCAAGCTGCTCATCAATTCAGATGCCCTGAGCCGCTTGCCCCAAGAGACGAACGAGTCGGAGGCCGGAGGTGAGCCTGCTGATTATCTCCTAGCGTTGGAAACCTTCTCAGACGAGACTATTTCACTGACGGAGTTACAACAACAAACGGCAATCGACCACATCTTATCAAAAGTCGTAAGATATGTACTGCAGGGCTGGCCAGCAAGTAAGGCTGTGGAAGCGGACATGAGAGCATTTTCTGACCTGAGATTGGAGCTGTCCGTAGCACATGATTTATTGTACTGGACTCGGAGAGTTGTGATTCCAGAAAAACTGCGCGCACGAGTGTTGCAACACTTGCATGAAACGCATCAGGGTTCCTCTGCCATGAAGGCAGTCGCCAGGTCCTCTTTTTGGTGACCGGGTCTCGATAGCGATATCGAACGGCTATCCGCTTCCTGTAAAAGATGCATTCAAAACCTGCCTATGCCGGCAGCCACACCAGCAAGGAACTAAGACAGAGTTCAAGGAAGGAACTAAGACAGAATAAAAGGTCGTATAAGATGGCGCGCGAAATTTGAACAGGACGAACGCGGGCAATTTGAATTGAATTAAAAAGATCTCCGTTGCATCCATCATGGGAGGAGTGAGAGGGAAGAACAGTCTGAGGGGTGGAAGAAGAGAGGGTGGCACGTATCCGCGGGGCGCCAGAAGACTGTCGTCTTTCGACGTCCATTGCCGCGAAGCAAGCAAATATGCGGCCATATTTGCTTATTTAGTGGACGTGACAACTCGCTTCATCATAAATTGACTGGAACTTCCAAAGATATTGCGCATTACATTGCTGGAAAAAACGATTAGCTGTGTAACCAGAACCTCGTTTATAACACTCTAGAGTGTCATGTGCGTATAATGCAGGTTCCGGCGCGGTTGCTACAAGTATAGTATGGCAGCGGAGATACCTTACATGGCATAAAAGAAAGTAAGAACGCGTGTATATTTTCTCCTGTCGAAGCACTTTCGGTTAATACACCAATGGTTACCGTGAGATATGCTGAAAATGCAACAGCCGACAAGCTTTCTCTTGACATATACAACAAATCTTGCCAAACGGTGGGCTTGCGACGATGCTGTATTTGGAGCTCGGGATATCGTAAATAGTAATCCTCTTGTTCTCATCGTACGTTACAATTTGTAATGATTGCTGGAGTTTTACACGTCGAAACTGGGACGACTCCTTCAACGCGCAGACTTTCATAATGTATTTTTGGTTTTTGCGATGTACATACTCGGTGTAATAGACTTATTCAACGTATGTGCAATGCCATTAAGCAACCTACAAGGGTATGTGGGCACCGCAATCCCGAGCGATCAGTATGTGCTTGCATAACCGACACTATACTGGAAAAATTAAAGCAGAAAGCCTCCTTTTACCGTAAACAGAAACGCACTGCATCAAATTTGCATTATAGGGAGAGCTTTAAATACTTTCGAAGTCAGTGCCGATAAAGCAATAGTATGCCAACCTTATTAAGAACGAGAGCGGTAACATGTAACACTTAGACGGAGAATATCTAAGCAATGTAAGATTTGCAGACGACATTGTGCTCTTTAGCAATGATTGAGACTGACTACAAAACATGATTGATGACCTACACAGGGAAAGTATTAAAATTGGATTAAAAATGAATAGGCAAAGACCAAAGTTATGCTCAATAGCCTATCTAAGGCACAGGAATTTGAAATTAACAATGAGCCCTTGGAATCTGTAAGCCAATACGTATACCTGGGCAGTTAATAACGGGAAGTGCTGCCCACGAAAAAGAAATTCTCCGTAGAATAAGGATGGGCTGGAGCGCTGTCGGAAGGCATTACGGAATCATGACTGGAAACTTACCGCTCTCACTAAAGCGAAAAGTATTCAGTCACTGCATTCTCCCAGTATTAACGTACGGTGCCGAAACGTGGAGGATAAGGAAAAAGCTAGAGATGAAACTAAGCAACACTCAATGTTCAATGGAAAAAAAATGATAGGGGTAACGCTAAGAGATAAAAAACGAGCGGAATGGATCAGAGAGCAGACAGGAGTGGCTGATGTTATTATATCAATTAAAAGAAAGAAATGGACCTGGGCAGGACATGTTATGAAGAGGAAAGATAACCGGTGGACAGTAAGAGCGACGGAATGGATACCAAGAGAGGGAAAACGCAACAGAGGCAGGCAAAAGGTTAGATGGAGCGATGATAATGAAAACTTTGCGGGCATAAAGTGCAACCAACTCGCTCAGGGTGGGGTGGATTGGAAATCGTTGGGAGTGGCCCTCGTCCTGCAGTGGACCTAAACAGGCTGATGATGATGAGGATGGATGGACACGGACATAACGCAGTCGGTTGTACGTTAACAGAATACACTTTTAAGACTTTCGGACGATCTTTCACAATTATTTGTAACAGACGAGTGCTGTGGCAGACGCGAATATTCATACACCACGCCATTTGCGACAGAAAAATTGTGGGACCCTTAAGCTTGGCCTTGAGAGTTGAACGCGATATCGATACTAGGGCCCATTCTCATCGCGCTCTCTCCCGCTTGCAACGCTCTACAGTCGCCTACCCACGTAAATGTCACGACACCACTTCGTATAAAGTGCGAGTCACTTGCGTTGCTGCCTGTCCTCCCCCGTCGTCTTGCGCCATTTGACGTAGATGCACCGCCAAACCTCGCTGAAGAAGATGGCACCGTTATCATTGAAACGATCTAGTTGATAGTGGTTCATCTTGAGGTGAGTGCAGCGCTCAGGAGCATGGGGTCAGGTTGGATTCCCCGGTGGCCGGAGGTTTTTCTTATTTTTTTCATTTGCATATACCTCGACATTACCTATACCGACAGGATAGCTGCATATACCGACGCCGGAATGTCTGCGAAAGGAGATCTTTGACGCTATCGCGTTGGTACTTAATGTAGGTACATGGAACGAGTGCTGCGAACCCGGCCAGTTTTCATCGTGATACGATATGGACTAGAGAAATTTCGATCATGCTTTGTTAGCTGAGCGTGACGTGCGCGTCTATCCTTTGCTCTGACAGTGAGTCTGTATAACATCAGTTGTCAACAATACAAAGTTTTCGATGCCATGCACGTGGGGCAATTGAGACCGGAAGGTCGTCTCTTAAAGGGGCCCTGCGACACTTTTTCAACTGCCGTCTGCAGTACTGCAGTGTGTGTAGGATTGAATGCTGAGATGAACGCAAAAGGAATTATGCAAATCGGTGAGCTAGAACTGGAGTTATTAGTCCTAGAAGTTCAAAACACAAGCAGACAACATAATAACAACATTCCCTTTCGTATTTCGCTCTCTCGCTGACGTCAATGGTCGCGTCCAGTAGCAATGCGCGTCTTATAGAGTGACACCGGAAGACACCCGGAGCGTGTGGTAGCTCAGCGCGTTCTTTCGCTGCGCCTGCAATAGATGGTGTGACGCGCAGTCCAAATATGGCGGCACGCGTCGAACTCGCAAGCATCTAATTGTCGTACATCCCACCTTTTGTTATCAGCTTCTAGGTACCTAGGGACAGAATGTCTAGGGATTTTCGACAGTGGCGCCGTCACTTGTCGGGGTTTTTTTTGCATGCCGACTAAACCGACCGAACGACCGAACCACCAAGCACCGAGACCGAGCGGACAAGCGGCCGTGCCGCCGTGCGGTGGAGTGTGCACATCTAACACGGCTCCTGGGGGGCTATCGGAGATCGGCTGTTCGCTCGAGAACGCTTTCCGAACACTGACGTCAAAAAGTGGGTGGTCCGCGATAGCTTTGAGCAATGCTTTGAGAACGGGCGGAGCGCGGCCGTTGCGGCCAATGGGGAAGCGGCGCGCTCCTCCGATGATGACGTACTCCGTTTGTCGTCTGCTTCTGAAAGTCAAAAATGTTTCTCCCGAGAAATTAGGAAGCTGCCCCTTTTAAAAACGCTGCTTTCTTCTTCTCAGACGGAAACACGCTCTTAAGCATCAATACCTTTCTCTGCAGGTTCGCTAAGCGGTGTAGCGGGCGCGAAAAACAAGAAGCGTGCGCGCAAGTGGCGTCATATCTAAATTTCGTCTCGTCGTCTGCTGCTGACATGTCCTCGCACAAAAACGCGCATCTCGGCCCGCGGGTGCTCAGAGGCAGAGGGAGCTTTTTCTCGCATTTTTGGAGGTGCACCCCAACTGTGAACGCCCGCCAAACTCTTCACTACCGACAGCGCGCTGGAAACTTCCAGTAGCAAAGAACATCAACATGCGCATCTCTTTTCTCTCCGTCGACATTCCACGGGCTCTTTGGCACCCGATTTCCGATCTCCTGAGTACTCCCTCGCCTGAAGCGTGGGACGCCGTCCTCCGCGACTCAAGCCTGGAGAAACAACTCCAGGCTATCAGACGAGCAGAGGAGGTGGCGGCGAGGATTTTTTTTTCTTAAAATAAAGTTGTTCTCTCTCTCGGGATCAAGTTCGGCACACAGCCAACGTACTGTTCGCTTCGACAGGCGAAATTGACGCCGGAATTCACTTCCTGTCAAATCACCCAATACATCGCGAACCTCCAGATGCTCCGCGTCCTATTTTAGCGACGACAATGCGAGGACTCAGCCCGCAAGTGGACCGTCATTTCCCTCTGTGACGCAACATTGCGCAGCCGCAGCCGCCGTTTCAATCCAAGCGGAGCCGCTGCCGCGGCCGCTGTTCGCAAAGTGTTCGTAAATCGTTCGTAAACCGTTCGCTGAGCGAGCGGCCTCGGGCATCGTTCTCCGCGTAGCAGACGACACGCTCGGTTTGAAAATGATTGACAGGGAATTGACGTCAATTTGACGACACCGAAATCTCGGGGCCCCGGAAGGTTCGAGGTTCCACAAGTCGCTACAGGTGGCGAAAAAAACCAGCCGCGGCGCGTTCCATCAAGTTGCGCGTAGAGTGGAACTACTAACCTAGCCCCATATTTTAGTTTGCAATTTTCCCCCTAGGGGCTCTCAATAACGCCAAAGGCGTAGGCGTCAAAAACAAAACAACCGTGTTACATCTAAACAATGATGATGATAGTACATGCTGTGCCATCTCTTGATCGTGTATCTTAGTTTAGGACGCCACCGCTACTCTTATTTTTCGTTGCATTGTCAAAGGTACAGTTTCTCTGCTCTAATGTGGTTATAGGTAGGTGTACCGTGGGCACGCCCCGCGGATGACGACACCGGAGGGGCACTGGCCAATCGCGTGCTGCGATTCCGAACGCTCTCGCTAAAATGCCATCTCCGATAGCCCCCCTGTGCTTGTGCGTTTCGGCAACGCAGTCCAGTGCCCCCTAGCGAGTTCGCCTTATCTATGAACGTCGAGGGCGAAGATTGCGATGTGCTGCCTTTCCACGTAACTGTAACTCTAGCCGAGTTACGAGTAGGTCCCGTGCTGATCCCAAGCCTATCGCGCGCGTTCGCTCCCTCCTTTGAGCGCGCGTGTCTAGAGCGGCCGTGCCGACCGCGCGTCGTGCAGCTTCATTGGCACTCTGACAGCCTAGGTAGCGAGCTTTGGTTACTCGTGCCTACTTTGGCGTGACCATCTTTGATAGATCGACGACTTCGTATGACACGTAAGTAGTAATCCCTGTTATTCGGAGCTTTGCGCTGTTACGTGCTCTGCCGCATGTAATAGCCAGAATTCAATGTGCTAGTTACATATCGCATGTCGTGTCAAAAGCTATGCTATCGTTCTGTCGGGGAAAAGTCGGGAGCGTGCTAACAAGCTAGTTTACAGTCGTTAAGAAAAGGCGCCAATCAATGCACTTGCGTTAGGCACATTTGCTATTGTTGCAAGTGGAAACGTTCCTTTAGTTCACTCGATGACCCAGTGAGGAAGGAGACAGCGTGCCGTTCGCTTTCTCCATGTGGCCGCTCTAAATCTTGCTTCTATTCGCGTGCTCACTGCTGCAAAAAAAAAGGTCCTCCTTCCCGACATTGATTGCGCATGCTGTCATCGACCATTGTGCGTTCATTTAGTGCTGAAATGGTTCGCAACTCCTGTCATGTCGCCGTTCCGTTGGGTACGTTACTTTCCAAGGTACTCAATTTGTTGAATGAATCAGAGATATGAGAAGTAGCGCAGACGACTGCTTGTTGTGTGCCATTTCCCTCTTCCGCGCTTTATAGTTTTGACCGATTGATTTATTCAGCATTATGTACCATCTAACCAAGGCCTCAACATTACTGCCATGACTTAATTTTATATTTGTTTTATTGTTCGGCAGGCATCATGTATTAAGTACCCAGGAACAGAAATGCTACTGGTAGCTTAAGTTCCGGGAACGTATACATGTAAACTTTTGGCTGGCATTAGTCGTACCAGCACGTTTGGCTGCACGTAGGGCAACATAATTCTAAATATTTCAGGCCTAGGCTTTGCCACCATCAGTGCTTCATATAAGGCTCAGCGTTCCTGTTAAGAAGCAATATTTCCGCATGCTTGATATGGGGGGGGGGGGGAGGCTTACTTACTTTCATTTGTGACACCTACAGTAGATGAGTAAAGCATGAAAAATTGATATTTGTGGGATGAAGAACAAAAGCTTAGATAGAGCTACCTACATATTGAGTTTAGTTGCACGTTGAGTATGTGCCCCTTTTGTAAATGTAGTTTTCATCGTGCAGTTTTTGTTCTTTATCCCACAAATGTTGCATCGACTAGCCCAACGATTCATGCTTCTACATGCAACAGTGGCCTGACAAATTGGAATCCTTGTCAGAAGATTACATTTTCAGCACACATACCACTGCATGCTTGTTTTGTGTCCATTGTAAATCAGGCTGCAAATTCTATTAATTAATGCTAAATGTAGCTCTGTGCTTCTCTTTATTTCAGGATTTCCCCTCTAGAGAGACAAAATGGAAGGGCAGACCCAACTGGCAGCAGTTGTACAGCTTCAAGAAAGTGGCAATGTACACCAGGGGCTGTGAATCGTCTTTATTACCAGCAATCTGGAAAATATATGCTCCTGTTATCATTGGCAGTAGTGAAAGAAGAGGCACCTTCAAAATAAGCCATTGCTGCAAGAGAGAAAGGTGGCAGGGTTTGAGTGACATTTGTACCAAAGTTCATGGTGATGGCTGCTGTTAATTTCCCTCATTTATATTTCATAGCACTTCTGGCTACAGCACAGCACTGCATTAGCGAACACTGCCTAAACATGTACTGCTGCACCTACTGATTCATCATCCATCAGCCTTACCATGAAACCCAAGACTTTTGTTCACATGTGGCAGTGCCCTTCCAAAGCGACACAGCGTGTGTTTAAAATGCGCTTGCTCAAAACGACTGCTGTAGTTTTCTAGTTGTGTACAGGGGTATAACATAATTAGTACGATCTGCATTTGTTCATTGTACCATACCTTAAAATTTTAAAGCATATGTGCCGTTGCTGTCCAAGGATGTCAATAAGAGTTTGATTTGTCTTCGCCAGCCATTCCTTCTTATTTAATGACGGCCTTCAAAGGTAATGAGGCCTTCAAAGGTGTATTACCAGCATCTGAGCAGCGAATGGCCACATAGTGACGTTGTCTCCCTCTGCTCGTGTCAGGAGCGAGCAGAGGGAGACCGTCCTCCGATTGCAGTGTGTTGGAAAAGGTACTGCAGAAGTGGGGGACCTTGCGGGTAGAAATGAGCAATGCTTTTAAATATTGCCACAACCATATTGCCATGCACATGTTCAGGGCCTTGCTCATATTAAAGCAATGCGGATATTATAGCCAGTACGAAAAGACGAAGGTGTTGACATGGCCATGGTGGAAGCACACTAATGTGGTTAAATGCAACAGATGATTAAACTCGTGCATGAGGCCTTGCAAATACTGAATAATTGATAAGATGGTTTTGGACAATGTGGGTGGCATGAAGTAATACCAGTGCTTCCAGTGTGATAAGCTAATAAATCGGTAGAGAATACCAGACAGCAACCAAAATGCAACACCTTTACCATTTTCTCAATGAGCCCCTCACCAGGCCTGTCCATTTTGAGCTGACAAGTACATTGCACGTTCATGTTCATATCTGCCTAGAACTGCATCGTTACATGATGTGGAAGGTGCTCAAATTTCAGACTGAGCGTTGTTTGCCCTCCCCTTGCAAGCATCGTGCACCAAATGGTGGACGATGATGCCACGCACTGTGCACAGCACGCCGTATCGTCACAGTGCGCCTGTGTGTCGCTACAAACTGTCACACTTGTTCAGATCGTGCAGTGGCTGCTCGAATGAGTAGGGAGGCACCTGGCTCCTTGGAGAGGATGACCAACTGCGGGCACATTAGCAAGCGCACTTCGCTTTTTTTCCCCCTTGCTTCGCCACACAGCATCGCCATGTGTCGTACTGACAGTGATTCGCCTCCCAATATCCTGGTGTAGTGCCGCTTCAACCATTTTTACCTCTGATAATAATGATCCAATTTGAAAAGTTCTTGCAGTAGGTACCCCCAAATGGGGCACGTAAGAAACCCCAGTGTACAAACTGAAATGTGCCATGCAAACTAAAAGATGTGTGCTGCTGCATCATCATGCCTTAGTGCATATACGTGTCGCAATATTCTTGTACCACTTCAGTTTTTTCAAGGAATGGCTTCGCTGTTATTTCATGCATCCAGACTTCCTGTCATCTGCATGCACGATTACATTTTTTAAAACCTAGCCCTGAAAGGCTCCTACTTGCAGTTGCTAAGTTTTTTCACAAATTGCCTGACTTCATATGGAAGCCTTACTGCCCTGTGAAGCTTCGCCACCCTGCACTGCAAGGAAGCCCACGGTAGAAGCAAATATGGATATAACAAACGCGGAAAGTGTAGAGACGGCATTTTGCTCAGTGAACACATATTTGCTACTTCTGTGCACAAAAGCCGAAATTTGGCCACACCATGACATGTGACAAGTTTCAAGTTGTGCTTTCCAACACTGGCACTGTGGCAAAGCCAGAAGTAACGTTTCGTCTTATATTTAATGTCACTGTGCTAGGGCACACCATAGGTAGTGGTCTGGTATTTCTTGTGACAAAATATTACAAATCCTGTGCACACAAGTATATGTGCATTTCTTTTAAGCTAACAATGCATGGTGGTTTGTAGTTACACAAGTTTTATTCCCTCAGTGCTAGATAGTTAATGCACGTCATTACAGCATTTATTTTAAACTTGACAGGAGCATGACTCATGGAGGATGTACTTCTTTTCTTTCAGAGATGGCATAATTTGCAGGGACCTTTTTCCAGGTGGCAGAGAGAGTTGAATATTCTTATGGAGATCTCCACACGAGGACTCAGTGGCTCCACACGAGGACTCGGGTTCACCATGCCACTGTAAAGGACACACCTGCAATGTTCTTTGAAACTGTTGGGCAAAGAATACCTTGCACTGCAATGGCTGGCTTTTCTGAAACAGGAAATCAAAGGTCATTATTTAGGCATACAATTATTCGGGAACCTTAAAAGAGGCTTCAACATGCTTATCCAAGCATGGCTGACATGTTCCAGCTGCAACACAACAGAATGTAGCGGCAGTGATCTCTCAACCATGAAATGCTCCATTTTGCTGAGCATTGATCCGTTAACCCTGCGTTATGCCGGCTGATTATTTGCCGTGCAAGCTGACATGGGCACGTAACAACAATGTCCCCTGCCCCGGCCTTTGTCATTAGCAGCCATTGCTTACAATAATAAACTCCATGCCTGTGCAGACTTGAACCCAGCCGAATAGGAGCAGTCGAATCCACACATGGGACAACTTAGGACAACTTGATTTGTGTCTTTTGAAAAATTCAGCACTGTGTAAACATGAAACAACTAGCCCATGCCACTGCCCTAGCAATTTCCAAGGAAATTAAAGATGGCTGCACAATTTTTTAAAAACGTTTTCTAATGAGGGGCAGTTACATGTGTGCAGTTTCACCACGTTCCTCGCAGCTTACTCTGAGCAAAGTGCGAGTAACACCACCTCTAGGCATGCACCTTTGAACAACTATCGGCAAGGCACTGCATTCTGCATGATAACCGTGCTGTGTTACAAAGTGGCCGTCCTATCTTTGCATGTTGTAATCCTGTTTTCAGGTGACACAGAAAGAACGTTTGCTCATAAAAAAGCAAGCAGTTTGTCGTGTTGTTCTTGTAGACAGGAAACCCAGGACGGACCACTGTCTGGCCAACTAAAAGTTCGTTATATCAGCAGCTTTAAGTGAGTCAATAGGAGTGCAATGCCAGGCATGCTCAGGAAACCACGGGCCTCCGGACTGCGGGCTCACTGGTCGCTTGAGCTAACCTTCGCTCATTCCTGCCGGTAATGTCATTCATAACCACGTCCTTATCCTGCTCCACAACAACTCGCGGTGTTTTTGCTCGAGCCCAATTTGCGCGAAAAGAAATTATTCCCTCTGGTTGATCAGCCGGCACCAGTGGGAGGTCTCGCTCAGACAGAACCGAATGTTCAATCAGTAGCTATAGATATACACGCTGACCATGTCGACCGGTCGTTTAAACACCTAGCACAACAGAACGAGTACACACACACGATCGCTACACTCGCAGCTAATATCTCCCCAGCTATCGTCAGTGTGCCTCAACACCAGGCTCCGCAGTCGCAATAGAATGATAGCATGGCTGTTGTCAAGTGCTCTCGCTCGTACAGGGCAAAGCTCCAAATAAAGAGTGAACATTACTTACGTGTTGTTGCAAGGTGGCACATCGCGGCGCACATACTTCTGCAAAAGGCGGACATAGCGAATCGCTACGGTTGAGCACTTCGAATACTACGTGGCTAAATGCCGGTAAAGCTGAACGAAGTGCGATCGGCATCGGTCGCCATACAAAGAGCGACCCGTCGTCAGCGACTCACGGCGAGTTTACTGCAGAAGCGGCCAACACCGACCAAAATTGTCCAGAGCGCGAAATGCGCACATGGACGAGTTGACATGCGCGCGAGAGAAATTCTAGTACGCTAAAGCGCCGCCAACAAGTGACGGCGCCACTGTCGAAAATCCCTAGACATTCTGTCCCTAGGTATCTAGAAGCTAATAACAAAAGGTGGGATGTACGACAATTAGGTGCTTGCGTCGAACTCGCTGTGTTCTTAGTGTACGTGCCATAATGGCGCGCAAACCATTGCACAGCGCGCCTAGTGTCGTTTTGCAAGTAACATCAGATAATTGCTTTCTTTGTTAAGAAGCATAAAAACTATTTTATTATATTTTGGTACTGAATAGCGTGAGCAAGCAGACAGCACACGTGTGTAACAAGCACGTGGGAGCGTCAAGCCAATCAGAACGCCAACCTGGCCCCGCCAATGTCGTCACTCCATGTTACTTCCTGTAACAAAAATATCCGTTTTGTGTTGCCTCAGTTCAAACAGGAGGCGATTTTGGGCGGTTTGTTCGCTGAAATAAAATTATAGCCACTTTGTTTTCGGCGTTTCTACTCTCTCTGCGACATCCCCGCGTGCAACAGTTCTAGAATCAGGGATAAAAACGGCCTGCTCAATTTGTGTCGCAGGGCCCCTTTAAGGTCATCTATTGAATGAACCAATAGATGAATCTTCCGAGACATCATTGGCTTCTGTTACGAAGTTTCTGAGTTTATGTCTACCTAGATTGGAATTCACCATGACGGCACTGAACGCTGCCACAGACTCGGCACGGGAGCAAATGGATAGAAGCGCCCAATTTTAATTGGCTAGTGAAGTGTCACAACCCCTCAATAATTTGCTTTACGGGGACATAGCTAAGTAACTCCACAGCGGATTCTGAATTTCGGCCCCCTGCTTATGTGGTCATAAGAAATGACAGGCAATTTAGCAAAGGATGTGGTATCGCCTTCTTTATTAGAATATGCATTAAATATTTAGTGCTATCAGAGCTTCTAAATACCGAGTCTGTTTGGTGCTGGATAAAGCTTTGTGGATTTGCGACAGTACCAGGTGCTGTCTATGGAAAACCTGGTTCTGAAGATGTATTTATCCATATTACCGCATATGCAAGAAAATAGTGCCCATTTTGTCGAGAAACCCGGCTTCGAACTGAAGGGAAAGCCAAAGAAAAACAAGAAAATATTGGCAGATCCACGTGCAGTGGGAATCAAGGAAGTGCGAAGCACGTATAATGAACGTAAAATGGATTTGCATTGTTCTCTCGCTATACCGAGTTTGGTAAATATGAACTTAACGAAACGGCCACAAGAGCACCAAGACTGTGGCATGTAAACCATGCCGCTCATACACGCATGTCATGATTCTAACGTTATGACTTGTCATTTACGTTCGTCATGCAGTCGTGTTGTGCCATAGCAACTTTGGTATACATCCCTCTAAGGAAACGAGTGGCATGTAGATCATGCCGCTAATGACATGCGTGTCACAATTTTCATGTTATGACCTATCATTTATGACAGTCATGCAGTCATGGTGTGCCAAACAAATTTTCGTATAGGCTCCGTGCACTCGAGTTTTTCATGTGCGACATCAGCGCTAAAATGCACTGCCTGGCGGAGAGAAGAAGCAAAATTGGGCAGATTGTGACAGGGAAATACGCGAACGCGATGAGCGTCTCCAACTCTATAGCAGCAGCGAGCGCCCATCCCACCTTCTTTCGTTTTATTTCCTTTCCGACGCGCGCTCCAAACCTGCGGCAGACTGTTCCAAAGGGCGATGCCGCGAGCGTTCGTGTGGTTCGCAGCACGCCCGGAAAGCAGCGAAGAAACGCGCGCATCGCTGTCGCCTCGGTTTCCACCGTGCGCGACTGAGCCGTCCGACGAGAGCTACGTAGCGCCCTCTGGTCACTAGACGGAGCCCATAGATCCCATTAACGAAACGGCAGTATAGCGCCAGGACCATGGCATGTCAATCATGCCGGTCATGACACGCGTGTCACGATTCTAATGTTATGACTTGTCATTTACGTTTCTCATGCTGTCGTGTTGTGCCATAGCAATTTTGGTATACATCCCATTAACGAAACCCCTGACATGTAAATCATGCCGCCCATGACATGCATCTTATGCTTTTCATGTTATGACCTGTCATTTGTGTTAGTCATGCAGTCATATTGTTGCATACCAATTTTCCTACACATCCCACTAACGAAACGGCCAAGAGAGCACCAAGACCGTGGCATGTAAACCATGTCGCTCATGACACGCATGTCATGATTTTCATGTTATGACCTGTCATTTACGTTCATGATGCCGTCATCTTGTGGCATGCCAATTTTCGTATACATCCCGTTAACGAAACGCGTGGCATGTAAATCCTGTCGCCTGACATGCATATCATGATTTTCATAGATAGATAGATAGATAGATAGATAGATAGATAGATAGATAGATAGATAGATAGATAGATAGATAGATAGATAGATAGATACGCTCAAACTCGCCGAAGTTCGCTAAGAAATGCTTCGCATTTAAAACGGCGCGCACGGAAGAGGCGCCCAAGTTCACGCCGCAACTGGCTGAACCTACAAAAGGAGAGAATTTTGTAGAAAGCGTCTTTTCGCGGCTAGAAAGCGCGCGGAGACAAACGGAGGGGGAGAGAGGAGGAGGAGGTGCATACCGACGCTCCTCACGCCTTGAGATGGAGAAAGAGGCGTCGGCCAAGCGGCGAAGGACCAAGAAACGGCCAGAAGGTTCCTACACCTTGCGCTTACCTGTATCTCGCGGGCCGCAGCCGCACCTCCGAGAACGGCTTTCCAAGGCTATACAAAGAGTCCACCACTAGTCGAGAACAGCAGTCGTAGCAATCGTAGTCGTATGTGACTCAGCGAGAAGAAAGAAGACGCCCCTCCACGAGCGAGCTGTAGGTGCCCTACCTGCAAGCTACAAGTGAAGCAGACGCCTCAAGCGACATCGGTGAATAAGACTGTTGTGTTTTATTTTTTGTTGCAATACATGAGCTTGTACGTTTGTTGGATTCGTGCAAAGTTGTAACCCATCTATGTTTATATTGTGAAGAGCCGTGTTTGTGCATGTTTTTGTGTAACTGCCTCTTCAGGTTGCTCACCTTGAGCGTTTACAGGTTCAGGCATACCTCGAGCGTTTACACGGTGGCCAACACAGTAATTTCTCGGCGGCCAAAGCAACACTTAGAGGAGTTGAGCTGAAGGCCTGCTCGTCTGAAGACTTCGAGAACTGCCGATAGGCAGGTAAGGTGGCTTTCAAATGTCGGCGAAAAGACAATCACATCATTCACATAGCAGAGGCATATTGACCATTTGTATGCACGCAGAAGCGAGTCCATCATTCTTTCAAACGTCGCTGGGGCATTACACAATCCGAATGGCATTACCTTGAACTGGTAGTCTGCGGGGGGTTACAAATGCAGTCTTTTCACGGTACCTATCGTCGACCGAGATTTGCCAGTAACCTGACATCAGATCGATGGAGAAGTAGGCGGATCCATGTAAACAGTCAAGAGCGTCGTCAATCCGCGGCAGGTGGTAAACGTCCTTACGCGTAACTTTGTTCAAGGGCCGGTAATCTACGCAGGAACGCCAACTGCCGTCCTTCTTCTTGACTAACACGACAGGCGATGTCCATGGGCTACAGAAATGCCCTATGACGCCTTTCGTGAGCATCTTTTCCACTTCATGATGAATTACTTGTCGCTCAGCGTGGGACACGCGATTAGGACGTCGTCTGATTCGGCTGGCATCTCCAGTATTGATTGCATGTGTGACAAGAGATGTCTGATTCAAAGGGTGGTCGTCCAAGTCAAAGATGTAGCGGTATAGGCCTGCAATATGCGCCGTATGTCGGATATCTCTGCTGGGTGGTGGTCAGGTGCGATCATCTTCTCAATGTGGTCACCGGCAGGACTGTGCGAGGAGGCGGACGAAAGCAGATGGCAAAGAAGCGTCGGCGATCAATGCAGAAATGGCATACTGGTCAATAGAAGATACTGTGCCCAGAGTCATACCGTGTGGAATAACTTGGATTGACCAGCTGAAGTTCAATGGAGGCAGAGATACTCGGTTATTTGTAACTGTCAGAAATGTGTGAGGAACCGCCACATTACTTGTCAAGAGAACGTCAACGACCGCAGTCCGGATATAATCACCGTCGGGCAAAGCAGCACAGGACGTCAAACTCACATACGTCGCGCCTTGCGGGGCTAGACGGACATGATCCATGGAACACAAGCGCGGTGGACCTATGCCCTTAGTGTCATCATAACACAGCAGGTCAAGCTGAAGCAAGCCGGTTCCACAGTCGATAAGGGCAGAGTGAGCAGATAGGAAGTCCATGCCGAGATTAAGTTCGTGAGATCATTGTTCAAGCACAGCAAGTAGTACGGTCGTAGAGCGGTCGGCAATGCTTATTCGCGCAGAGCACATCCCGAGCACGGGAAACGTCTTACAGTAGGCGACGTGGATGAGCGGTACCGTGGGCGGCGTGAGAACCTTCTTAAGGTGGCGGCGCAGTTAAGAATGCATGACTGATATATGGGCCCCAGTATCGACGAGAGCATCAACAAGTTCGTCGTCTACTTTTACGTCTATGAGGTTGCGTCTTGTCTGCAGTGCGGTCAGAGGATTTGGCTGGGAAGTTGTCGATGCAGCATCACCTCTGGGAGCTGCACGCTCTAATTTTCCCGGGGCAGGCGTCCCATCGGCAATGTCGGGTGGCGGAATTGGGGCGAGCGAGACGATGGGCGGCGGGAGAGCGGCCAGCGGGACTCGTGACCCTATTGCAAAACCCAGCGACACTGGGCGCCAGCTTCGAGCACCATGCCTGATTATGGGCCCAGTGGACGCCGCATACTGGCACACTGGCGTGCCATGGGATACTGGGAGGCGTGGGTTACTGGCACGCAAAACTGCTTTAGGGCAAAAAAAAAACAAACGTGGTGTTTCCCTGCCATGCATACTAAATAATATATAAATATAAAGAAAGGTAGAAAAGCGTTCTATTAAAAAAATGAAAATGTATTCTGAATAAGAAAAAAAATTCACAGCATATCCACTGAGTGAATGATGACGAGTGGGCGAAGCTCCGGATGTGTATCGTAGGTCGTGCCGAGTTCCGGATTAATTTAGTTAACGCGCACGCTACGAATTCTTATGGTTCAACTACGCACAAGTAAAATCTCCCACCGGCACTACATTGCAAGTCACGATCCAGTGCCGCTTCTCTATACACAAATATTCCGCACTCAGACGGCATCAAATATGTCACTCAGGTCTACGAAAATTCATTCCCAAGTAGTCCACTTGATGGTGAAACTCTCGGAATACTTCTCAAACTAGTCCTAGAAATGAACAACTTCGAACTCAACAACACGCACTATGTCCAAACTAATGGTACATCGATGGGAACGAAAATAGGACCCAACTATGCTAATATCTTTATGGGCACATTAGAATCTAAATTTTTAAGTAGCGCCCCGTTCCGCCCCTGTTTTTATCGAAGGTTCATCGACGATATTTTACTCATTTGGTGCCACGGCGAAGAGAAACTCAAAGATTTCATCACCGCCTTCAACAACACGCACAAAAACATTTCCTTCTCGCATACGTATTCGGCATTGACCATAAACTTCCTCGACGTTTCCGTAAGAATATCGGACAATAGGCTTGTTACATCAGTCTACAGAAAACCAACTGACCGACACCAATACCTCCATTTTAAAAGCAGCCACGTTAAGCACTGTAAGCTCAGCATACCATACAGTCAGTCACTTCGGTTCAAGCGGATATGTTCTGACGCGGCGGATTTTGCCTCCAACTGTGAACAACTAAGCAAGGACCTCACTCGTCAACAATACCCGCCGTCTGTCATCAATGATGCCATCAAGAAATCTAGCAAGCAGGACCGCCGTTACCTAATAAGCAAACCAAAATCAGATTCCGTAAACACCACTCCAAATCTCATTTTAACGTACTCAGCCTCACCCCCTAACATAAACAGTATCCTTAAAAAGCACCACAACATCCTTCTCGAAAGCGACAAGTTGAAAAGCGTCTTCCCTGAACCTCCACGTGTTGTCTACAGACGGGCGCGAAATATCAGAGATATTGTAACGTCCTCTAAGGTGAACACTACTAAATTCACAGGCAGCGGCCCCTGCAACAAACCCAGGTGCAAGCTATGCCCGATGATGAATAGAACCTCCACAGTAAACAGCACTGCGTCGCCATTCTTTTACCGAATAAGAGGAAATTTCGACTGCGACAGCTCAAATATTGTCTACCTTCTTGAATGCACCGTGTGCAACGCCCAATACATTGGCCAAACTGAGACTCCATTCAGGATAAGAATAAACAACCACAGGGCACACATAAAGACCCTGCCCCACCTTCCTCTATCCAAGCACGTAAATGATCTTAGTCATCCCTTCCATACATTCACAGCTGTGGTGCTCCAATCTGATTTCAAAACGCATTATGACCGGGAGGTTCGCGAATCTTACCTTATTCACAAATTCAATACCGCGTCTGGTGGCAGTCAATGAAAGTACAGGCCGACTATCTTGCTTGCCCTGTCAGGCAACTAAAGCAATCAACGACGCAAGCGACTAAGTGTCTTTAATATCTTATATTCCTTCTTATCATTATTGTTGTTGTTTCTTTAGGGCTCCACATGCAAATCTATGTGCACTATGAAATCCCGGAAGTCTTATATTTCCTCTCTATTTTAGGGGCGAAGCTCCTTAAAGCGGCACCCGTTCGTCCCTCGTCGTAGTCGTAGTAGTGCGTAACCAGTCTTAAGCTTTGACCTCCAAGGTGGTGCCGGTGGGAGATTTCTCCTGTGCGTTGTTGAACAATAAAAAATTCGCAGCGTGCGCGTTAACTAAAAGCCGAATTCTTCTGTCTCTCATTTCCCATTAGCAGCTATTTCGTGCGTCCCCGATGTATGTAGTAGTAATAGTAGTAGTAGTAGTTAGTAGTAGGTAGCCACCGGCGCGTGCCTGCTGGAGCGCACGCACGCGCCGAGGGCGAGCGCGTGGCACCTGGCGCTCGCCCTCGCCGCGAGCGCCGGGACCCACGCGCTCCCCGGCAAACTCGACACTGCCCCGGCAAACGCGAGAGACAACGTTGGCGCAGGCAGCGTCTCCTAGCGAGTTTCTTGATTGAGAAATACCGACTGCTCGCGTTGGAGAAGCGTTCACCGGCAAAACCCATATATATATATATATATATATATATATATATATATATATATATATATATATATATATATATATATATATATATATATATATATATATACTGGATCTTGACTTGCAATGAAGTGCCGGTGGGAGATTTCACTTGTGCATTGTGCATGCATAGTTGAACCGTGAGGATTCGTAGCATGCGCGTTAACTAAATTAATCCGGAACTCGGCACGATCTACGATGCACATCCCGAGCTTCGCCCACTCATCATCATTCACTCCGTGGATATGCTGTAATTTTTCACTGCCGGTTAAACAGGCACAAGTATCTTGCTTTCTCTCTCTATTTTCTTTCTGGTGCCCATTCATGGCGCTCCTGTTGAGATGCAGAAATGATGGTCGATTTCATTCTGCGCGCATTGTTAACTTTTTTTTTCTTTTCTATGTGTCCCGATTCTTTCTCATTACATTTATTTTCATTTGTTACCTCGCGATATTTGGTTCCCCATCATGTTTATTGCTGTCTTTCTCTTATTGTTGTCTGATATGTCTTGCTCATTTCACACTGCACGCGCACAAGGTACAAAATATGTCTTGTGTGCCCTCGGCGCTCACTCGGGCAGTGTCTCCTGTTGGGACACGGAACTGATTGTCGATGTCCACCTGTTTTATTTTACTTTATTCCTATTGTTAATTTCTTGCTTGCTCTGATTTCATTTATTTTCATGTATTATCTTAGGATATTTAATTCCCCATCATGTTTCTTGTTGTCTTTCTCTCATTTTTATCTAGTATATTTCACTCAGATCGCGCCGCGCGCGCAAGGTGCGCATATGTATCGTGTCCCCGTGGCTGAAAATCGCGCACTTTCGCTAGAGAACGGGTTTCAGGGAGTATAACTCGTCAAACTAAACAACTCTTCTTTCTGTGTGGTGCTTTCTCTTCTTTTATTCTTTTTTTTATTTTTCTCTGTATTGTGTGTGTTTGTGTGTGTGTCTGCGTGTACATGCCTTTAACGATCCAAACCATTTAAGGTTGTTCGCGGATGCGCTAGGTCTATCGATCCTCCATTTTCCGTGAAACACGGCGGGGAGCGATCCTTTGAACTATACTGGTACCGACCGCGAACAGAGCAACCTGTCCTTCTCCCGTTCCCCCGCCCCTCTTCTCTGTACTCCCCACACAAGAACGACATTCGGCATCAGCGGCTCCCCGCTGCACTGCGGGAGCCGCAGCCCCCGTTCTTTGTTATGGAGGCGCCTTGCCGACGCAGACGTCATCTTAGACTGGCCTTTGCTTCTTGGACACACATCTGTATCCTAACCCCCCCCCCCCTTCTTTTATGTTATTTTATTTTATGTTTTTGTGAGCTCCCCCTTTCCACCCCCCATTATGCCTGTTCGTGAAGTGTATATTAAGACCATGCGCCCATGAGAAAACTTTCATCTTTGAAAAAGGCTGGCCTCCAGCCGAAACGACAGAATAAATCTTGTTTGTCACTGTGTCTTTCTGATAGTATATTTATCCCGATAGCCAGGAAGAACATTTTTTGAGATATATATATATATATATATATATATATATATATATATATATATATATATGGGTGGCCGGTGAACGGTTCTCCAACGCGAGCAGTCGGTATTTTTCAATCAAGGAACTCGCTAGAAGACGCTGCCTGCGTCAAGCTTGTCTCTTGCGGGTGAGGGCGCGTTCTCTTTCTTTGCGGGCTGGTAGCGCGTGCATCGAAGAAAGAGCGTTTCCATAGTCAACGCGCGCCTTTCGCTCTCCCTGTCTCTCTCTCTCTCACAAGACAGCAGATGTCTTTAAAATGTTGTAGCGCAAAGGAACACGGGGACACACGAAGAGCACAGGACGGGCGCTAACTTGCAACTGTGTTTATTGAAGAAACGTACGTACATATATACAAGTCACAAGGGGCGGCAAGGGCATGACACTCGCGTTAATCAGGAAACTGCGAGGGATATCGTATCTTGAAGCAATGAGGCATTGAATCGTATCTGGACACATTGCATGCTCTATGACCTAGTTGCTGTTTCACGCCAGTCCATAAGAATACAAAAGTGACGCTGCTAAACAAGGCCACGAAAGCTATAAGAAATGCTAGCAGAAAGTTTATAAGTTTGGGTCGCATATAGCGAATACCAACGGCTCTACATAACACACACGCACTGGAGGACAGTGAACAATACTTAGAGGGCCAAAGGGGTGTGTCGCAAACAATAAAAACCGGCAAAACGACCACAATACTTAAAGGCCAATGGGGTGCTTCAGGAACAAAAACAACAAACAATAAACCCGGCAGGACGACAACAATACTTAAAGGCCAAAGGGGTGCGTCACATACAATAAAAACCGGCAAAACGACAACAATACTTAAAAGCCAAAGAGGTGCGTCACAAAAGAAGAGCAACCGGGAAAACGACAACAAAACTTAATGGCCAAAGGAGTGCGTCACAAAACAATAAAACCGGCAAAAAACGGTAACAGGACTTAAGCGTACATGGAGGCGTCAATAAAACGGGAAAGGTAAAAACAAAGGCTTAAAAAAATTTTGCACTACCCGAATGGCATGAAAAGTTTTTTACACGTGTCCTTCCAGGAAGGTCACTTCGCTGTTCATGAGTGTTAATGGAGGCGTGCTAATGCAATTGTCACCGGCCTTTAAAATGTGGTAAGCTTCAACTATCTCTTTCGGTCCTATCGGGTGCCCGCTTCTTTACGAAGCTAGTGCGCGCAAACTCGGGTGTGCACCCGCATCTTTTGTAGTGCTCGGCCAGGTGCCCTCCAGAGTTGTTCTTAACATTCAACGACAGCAGATGGAAGAGTGAAAGAGCTCGCGCGCCGGAAGGCACGCGCCGAGGGCGCGCCTCCCACACATGGCATCATTCCTTTCTTTGAAGGTAACGCGCTACTAGGAACAACGGACGGACAGACCAAAACCTTAAGGAGCTTCACCCCTAAAAGCCTGCCTCCACCAGGATTCGAACGCGGCACCTTCGGATTATCAACCCAGCCCGCTAAAAAAAGACTGCGCCCCACCAGAACGTGACGGAGGTCGCGTAAACAGGTTAGTCACCGGCACCACCTGCCGTTAGGCTTCGTCGTTTGCATGGTTACACGCAAGACGGACATGCTTTCTGCGCGCATTTTAACCTCATACCTCTCCCAGACAAAGGAAACAAGTCGCCGATCAAGCATGACATTCCAATAATTGCAGCAGCAGCTAGTATATTATACAATTCATATCTAATACTACAAACATATAAATATACCGACGGCCGTGCAGGGCTTCTCGGCTGTTTCGGTCGAGCTCGATAGCTTTTTTTTTTTCTTGCTCTGACGAATAGTCCGCATATATATAAGATGCGTTTTATGTATACTATAATGCCGCTCGATAATTGAACGTGTAATTCAAGAGTCACTTGCAGTTTTCTCGCTCAAACGGCGGTATTTTAGCACAGCGGCAGTGACTGCGTCTTACATATGCAGGTTCGTTGAAGCTCGATCACAACTGTTGATCGCTTCGCAAAAAGCATGCGCAGTGCAGTGGGAAACATCTGATCTTATTTGTTCAGTAAACCGTACTTATCGACAAATTTGTGTCATTGCGTCTGAATCAGAGAAGAGTGCGATAGCAACTTTCCGTGACATATATGTGCTTGCTGAAAGCGCGTCGCTTCATCTTTAAGCATCGTCCAGAAATAGAAATCGCCTGTTCAGGTTAACCGATGCCAAGGCTGTAATTAGCAGTAATTTTGATTCGTCGGATTCGCGTATCCTTAAGGCTTGGAGCACCGTTCTCGTGTAGACGGACTCGGCCGGTACGCTATATGTCAAGCTTCACTGGGAAGATACTAGGACAGACCGATCGGGACTCGGCAGTTTGCGAAAGCTAAAGTTATTGCCTATTAGCTGAAGAAACTTTCTCACATGATTACCTTTTGGCGCATCTAGAGTAACTGAAGGGGCAGCTATCGCCAAAGGTGCATTCGCCGCGTCGTGATACCGATCCGTGGCTTTTTTTCTTTCTTTTTTTCTGCGTGCGCGTTGGGACGCGTGGAGAAGGCGTCATTAAATGAACGTTATAACTGCGCGGCGATGGAAAATTTTACTGTTGTTTGCACCGACTTCTCCAGACAATTAAACACTACAGCAGCACTCACAGGAGAAGTTCATAGATGCCACGTTGCGTGCCTAAGCTCAGTGCGGGGGAAATGCGCAAATGTAAACATACAGCTGCTAGCGCTTCATATGCGCGGAACCCGTACGCCACGAATTGCTGCATACTATGGCTCGCAGCGATGAAGTGCGGCCAAGCCGTAAATGTTCTCACACCTAGTGAAATCAATAAATACTACCCCAGAGCAGAGCGTGCGCACGCGAAACCACCGCCAGCGTCTCTTGAGCTGCTTCCAGTGTGTTCCGCGCTCGCGCTAGTGCGCAGCCTCCCAGTGTACGGCCCTCTCCAGCGAGCCACTCTCTGGTATGCCAGCTTGTCCCTGTACAGTGCCAGCGCACACCAGTGCACGCCAGCACTGCCAGAGTCCCAGTGTGTACCGCCCAGTGAAATAGCACTGTTCCCAGTGCGTTTCCAGTGCTCCCAGTGCGGGAAACGCAATGGAAATGCACTGGGTGCACTGGTTTTTGCAATACGGGACCACGCCGGGATGGGGAACCGCGATACGGCGTGGACGAAGCCTCGCCACTGCTTGTCTGGGGTGGCTCACGGTACGGTTGGAATCGGCCATGATCTGCCTCAGGACGACGGTTGTGCCCATAGAACGCCTGATTCCCATACCATCTGTTGTTGCAGTGGCGGGCCACATGACCAGTACAGGGGCAGTTGAAGCAGATGGGCCGCTCATCAGCTGTTCTCCACTCGGCTGGATTGCGGAGAGGAGGCAGGAACGTCTGGCCTTGGGCTTATGAAAGAGGAAAACGGCGATCGATGGGTCGGGAAGGAGCTGCTGCACACACAGAGTCCAAGCCAGCGTTCGAAAGTTCCTAGTGGACGATAGCATGGACCAGCGGTATCATATGTGTGTTCGAATCGCAGGCACGGGAGCACATGGGAGCAGGCGACGTAGCGTCGAGTTCACGTCGGATGATCAGGGTCACGTGTTCGGCGGTTAATGGAGCCGGGTGTAGTACAGGTGGGTCCTCGCGCGACCATGTTGCTGCCGCGATGGGAAGACGAGTGAAAATACTGGCAACACTACGACTTTTAGCGGCCTCGAAACACACTCCTGGATGATGGCATCGACAGCGTCACAGTCTCTGCATATTAGCAGAATGAAAGCATCATCTACTATGCCTTTTAAAAGATGGCCCACTTTCTCGGACTCCGCCATGTCATCGTCCGCTCTGATGCACAGGGCCAGCACTTCCTGTATATAAGACAGGTACGACTCCGTCGATGTTTGTGCGCGGGATGCTAGTTCCTTCTTGGCCGATGTCTTTCTACTAGCCGGCTTGCCGAATAGCGCATGCATCCTTTCCTTGCATGCGTCCCAGCTGCTGATTTCGTCTTCGTGGTTCTCAAACCACACATTTGCAGTGCCTCGCAAGTAGAACAAAATGTTTGCCAACATAATCGTCTCATCCCAGCGATTACTCTTAGTCCACACTGTCGGTCCCACAGAATGTGCCTGGGTCTTTCGGGTGCGTGACGACAACAGTTGATGTCGCCGGCGCAGTGGGAGCCTGAACCTCATCTGCCATTGTTGAACAATCCAAACGCCTGCCTCTGCGGAGCTCGGTTATGTCGTGTCCTACCCAGCACCTCCACCAAAATTCGACGTGCAGGAACAGAGTGCTCACTAGCAAGAACGGTGAAGAAATGCATTTACAGATTGTGCATATATAAGGATCAGCCGTTGCAGCCAAAATCGACGAACAGCAGCAACAACACGAGCGGTTCCCCAGTCGTCGTCTTCGTCACTTTCCTGCGCACAGTACCACGTGAAGGATGGCAGCCTTTCGCCGAACAGGAATGCTTCGAAACAATATCTTGTTCTTGAAGCTACCTTTGTAGCTGTCATGCGTTTATCCGGCACCCCTATGGAACTGTATCCGACCTCGCATTACTGCCTCGTGTTATGACTACTACCTATATTTCTACGTATTCTAGCTCATTCTTTCTTTGCATGATTTTTTGTTGTGTTTTGCTGTGTGATACTTGTTACTCCCTCTATTGAACCTTTCTTTATTTGTTCATTGAATGCACTGTTTCATCGCCCCCACCGCCCCCCATACTAGAAGAGAAGCTCAGGGGAAGAAGGATGCTTGAATCGATGAACAAATCGCAAAGTACGATTTAGAAAAGGGAATGTCGTGGGAGCCAACATTTCGACAAGCGGACTTGTCTTCGTCAGGGCGGCATCTGCCTGCTACAGCATTCGTTTATGTACGCCTGTGCACACTCTACCCCGTCCTCAGAAAGAGGGGAGAAGAAGAGCAGCACGTGCGAACAAACAAAAAGAAAAGGGGGGGGGGGGGGTGTTGGGTGCAGGGGTATTTGGGTGACAGGTGTTAGCGTGACTAATATAAATGGCAAGAGCGAAAGCTTCCAAAGAATCCGCTCCTTGTACACATCTTGCAAATGCATTGTGTGCACAGGGCTAGAAAGCAGGATGAAAAAAGGAACACACGCTCGGAACAGAAGTTCCTCCTATGGCCTTGTCATTGTAGTGTGCAAAGGCGTACATAAACGAACGCTGGAGAAGGCAGTTGCCGCCCTGACGAAGACAAGTCCGCTTGTCGAAACGTTGGCTCCCGCGACATTCCCTTTTCTAAATCGTACTTTGCGATTTCTTCATCGTTCCGCCCCCCCCCCCGCCCCCCATGTAATGCGCGATCTTGGGCCCTTAGGGAAAATAAATGAAATGAAATATGCCGATAACTCAGTCCTCTCCCTCACTGTTACTAGTGTTACTAGCGCTGATGATCAGCAAGAGCTAAACAAGGCATTTCCAATGTTTTGCGAATGAAGCAACACGTGGCAAATGAAAATTAATTTTACCAAAACAGTCGCCATGACTAAATGGAGCCGCTGAATCATTCTTACGATGCTAATGGTAGTTTCTTGTCCCATGTTAGTGAATTCAAATATTTGAGTGTCATTTTTTCACATAACGTACAATGGCATACCAACCATATCTTTGTAAGAGCCCTTCAGAAGATTAGCTACCTTAAGCGAACATTAGAAAAGACAACCATACAACATGCAAACTCTCTGCTCGTAAATCACTACTTCGTTCCGCACTAGAATACGTCCCAGCTCTATAGTACCCCCCTTCCCCGCTCTCGTGTGACATAGAGTATCTAGAATCAATTCAGAAAAAGCAAGCAGATTCATCTACGGTCGTTATGGTCGTAGCTTCTCACATTCATCACTTACTCTTGTCATTGCAAATTTTGGAGCATAGGCGCACATGTGAACACGTAATTTTGTTGCACAAGATCGTCCATACGTCATCCGGTGTGGAGGCGCCCTTCTATTTTATACCGGCTTATGCATAACCCTAGGCATATCCGCAGACTAAACATTATTTCTTTCAGGAAACATCTTGACCGTTTTAAATTTTCGTTTTAAAAATTCGAGGCACAGTTGATATTTGGAAAAGCGTGGATGGTTGGTTCCCTTCGAGCATTAACTTCTGAAGAGTTTGTTGAGCAACTACCTAACCATATCAGCTTTTAATCTGTTTGTACAATCTCAGCATTCGTTTTCTTTTTGTTGTTGTTGCTGTTTAGACTAAAACGTGTACCACTACGTATATGTCAATATTTGTAAAGAAATAAACAGATAAATGAATAAGCAAGAAAATAAATTTAGAGCGACCCCTAACTTTATCTCGATTAATATCAATACGATTTGTTTCAATTTTGAGCACGTCTAAAAGAGGCTGAGCTACCTTGTGCAATGTGAATGCAGGCACAGCAGATGTATTATGCAGGAGGATAAGGAATTTTCTTTTATTTTCGAATTCGAATTTGCAAACACAGTGTTGGCTGATACCTAGCCACAACTTTGTGCGTTCAGCGTTTGCTCCTTGGAGCATTGCAATCTCACACTTATGATGATAAGAGTTCAAGGCAATGTGCTTTGCGCATAATAATTTTCAATGCCCTAAGCTGCCTGAAGTATGCAGCATCACAGACATCTAGCAGCGGAGCTACGTTCTCTGTTCCCTTCAAAAAAGTTGCGCACAGTTTCTATGTCCTTCAGACGTTCCTATAGCTGGACGAATTGGATGGTAGCTGGACGAATGGAATCGTAGTGGTTTTAATTAGAAGACAGGTGGTCTGAGAGGAAAAAGGAGTAGCAAACGTACTGTTTTTTTCATTTCATTTCTCTGGCCAACTTGTTCTGCAAATGTTTAAGTTTCTTTACGCCGGAAGATTGCAGTGTGTCTTTAAATTTAGTAGCAAAGTCGATGAAATCCTTCGCAAACTCACTAACACTGTTCGGCGACAAATGTCGGCCTTTCTGCCATTTAATCAGCAGGGATCTAAGCTCCCCGTAGCAGTGGTGACTAATGTCAAGAGCAGCACTAGGGTTACGTGGTTCCTGGGGCTACAAGAAGCAGTCCTCACTGGACAGCTTCTCCACCCTGTTACTAACATTGGCGTTCACCTGTGGCGGCACCTGGTCTTGAGTACCGTCAGCGTGCAACAAGTGAGTGTGGTGCCGTGTCACGTGTTTCCAGAATGAGCTGTAGAGTGGGAACGTCCTGGAGCAGCTTTCCAGCTTGCAGCTCCAGTCTTTTTCTGTACCATGCCAGGTACCGAAGTGGCGAAGTAGGTTCGCCAAAGAATGCGTTCTTTGAGGACACCGATTGCACTTGAATACGTTTCCGTGCTCCATCTGAAACTGAAATAGACAGCGAACTAAACAAAGGGACACGTTATTTACTTAGTAGAATAATCAGGAGCTAGTGTTAAGAAAGATAACCATATAATTTGAATAATTTTAAGTAAAAATTTATAGCTAAGGGACCCATTTTCCGAAAGGTGGGATGCACGCAGCAGTTACTAAATGGTAAGCACGTGTTAAATAAGCAGAATATTATAAAACAGAAGGAGGATGAAGTTACACTGAAACAGCAATGAATAAGAATAGTGGAAAGCCGTGAACGCTGGATGAATATTGGTACATTGAAGTTATGAAAAGGACGTGGTTCGTAGATGTTAACTTAAATATTGTGGTTCAGCACAATCTAAATCTCTTCAAACTAAGCGTGGAGCTGTGTAAGGCCTATTAACGTTATCGCAGTCGTCTAGACATGCAAAAAAAATTAAATAAATAAAACCTGTCCTCGAAAGAAACGCAGTGAAATCCTGTGTTAAATTTTCCATAAAAGAGAGCAATGTGTGGTACTCGCAGACGGCGACTGAACCTAGCAATTGCGCAAAGCCTTTATTGCTTCATTTGGAATCATTCGTTAGATTCATTAATTTATGCTGCAGTTGATGTAAGACCGGCTGATTACGATCACGAAATTACAATATTGTGGCCTGAATCGATGTCCAGATCACTAAAAACGATGGAGAACAGGGAATGTTGCAGGGGCAAACGTTTGGACAAGTGGACACTTGTGTTCGTCAGGACGGGAAATGCCTTCTCGAGCGTTCGTTTCTGAACGCCTTGCATACTCTCCCCCGACTGCACTTCCCAACAACACAAAAACAAGTTCGACAATCCCTAAGCATATTCTTATGAGATGAGAACGCGAAAGCGTTGCTTTTGGCTAGATTGTTGTTGCGGAGGGGTGCTGCAAACTAGTGTTGCCGGGTTGTGTTATAAAGAATGAGGCAGTGTGGGAGGGTGGATTATGTTTATTTAGATGATTTGATGCCATCTATGTGTTTTCGACACTTCACATATCCTCTTGTATTCTGTAGTTCTGGCAGTGTACGCAGATATGTTCGAGGCGAGGTCTCGGGCATGTCGAAGTTGTACCACCGCCGCGTCGTCGTGGGTGACGCCACTAGACAGTCACCGGTGTCGTCACCCTCTTATCATTCCGGTGACGGCGTACTTGGGCCGGTGCACAAGACACTACCATGGCGTTGTGATCGAGTGGTAGGTGGATACATACATTAAATCTCGCACAGTGTATGGGTCGGTGGTGAATACGAGATCGATGGACGTACATCTCGACGTCGTTATGGCCTCAGTGGGTGTCCTCAATTCGAGATTAAACTCAGCACGCATGGCCGGCGAGGAACGATGGTCTAGGTGGTGCGTTCGTGCGCCTATGCTGCTACGGCGACGTCACACAGCTGGGAGCGCGCTTTGGCCAACTCAGCGAAGAAACGCGGCGACGCGGTGGCACGCCGCTGCAGGTAGCTGCAGCAGAGCAGAGCACGAGCCGACTGCCGCTGCGGCGAGTGTTGGCGCCGGCGTCACTTCCGGTAGGGGAGGTCGCGGGCGCGTACGACAGCCGGGCGCCCGCTCTGCATATTCTATTTTTGTAGCATAACACGCTGCTGGGCTAGTTGGTCTTGCGTTCTTTTAATTTCAAACATAAGCAGCGCAAACAAAAAGAAACGGATGCAGAAGGACTATTTTTGTAGTTTGTGTTTTTGAAAAATGAAAATAATTGTGACTTGACTTGAATGTTCCTTATTATTTACCACTGCGATAAGAAGTTCCTGCCAGACTCACGACGTGCTGCCTTCTACCCTCCATTTGATGATGATTATTAGAGTTTAATGGCGCAAAGGCTACAATGGCCATAGAGCGCCAAGGCAATGTAAAATGTAAATGCATTGGTGTGATCAATGACCATGGCTACCTGTAAAGTGGCTGTAAAGGGCCTAAAATGGAGCGCACTAAATGTGCGCTAAATATACCGGGTGTTCAAAGTTAAGCTTTATGATATTTTTAAAATTAGACGCTCGAAGGCACGTGAGAACCACTTGTGCAAATAAGTTAAGCGGCCAGGGGGACAGAAAGTTAGATGATAATTATCGCTGTCAGCAGCCCAATTAACTAAAATTTAATAATTAACTTTTTACTGGCTGCGGTAAGTTGGCATGTTTATATTGAAAAAATGTAGGCAGTGGTGTTTGTACACAGTTTCAGTTGGAAGATTTTTTCTAGCACGCCTGTGCTCCGAGATATCCGGCTCCAAAGTTTACTTGTCTTTCGCATGATTACGCATGCATGAGGGTGAGGGTCCGCGCAAAGCTCCTCCCTAAAGTGACGCATCTGTTTGTGAAGAGGGTGGAAGCGTAGGCATAGGTGATAACAGTTACCCTTGCCCTCTCGGCCGTCGAAATCAAAAATCGAAGAACCCTTGCAACCAGTGTCGTAATACGCAACTGCAGAGCCTGTAACGATAGTGGCAGATACCATGCCGAGATAGTGGTGCGAGCGGAGAATCTGGATGCCAGTGCGCTGTCACATTTTGATTTCGCCGGCCGAGAGGGCAAGGGTAACTGTTATCACGTATGCCTACGCTTCCACCCTCTTCACACATTAAACAGCGCACACAACAGATGCGTCACTTTAGGGAGGAGCTTTGCGCGGACCCTCACCCTCTTGCATGCGTAATCATGCGAAAGACAAGTAAACTTTGGAGCCGGATATCTCGGAGCACAGGCGTGCTAGAAAAAATCTTCCAACTGAAACTGTGTACAAACACCACTGCCTACATTTTTTCAATATAAACATGCCAACTTACCGCAGCCAGTAAAAAGTTAATTATTAAATTTTAGTTAATTGGGCTGGTGACAGCGATAATTATCATCTAACTTTCTGTCCCCCTGGCCGCTCAACTTATTTGCACAAGTGGTTCTCACGTGCCTTCGAGCGCCTAATTTTAAAAAATCATAAAGCTTAACTTTGAACACCCGGTATATATATACCCAGGAAAACTATGACAATGACATGGAATATGTGCAATGAATGTCAGACACGTGCTTTCCAGAAGTATATACTGTGAACATGGATACTCATGGTGAATAACGGTGATAATATGATACTACGAGTGCATAAGAAATATAAAAATGTTGCATAGACAGCACTACAGTAGCTCAGGGACTACCGTTGTATCTGGAGGCTTATAACAAGTGGCCCTACCGTGGTAGGGCCTGAGAAGCCACCGATACCACCAAAATAAAGGCTAGCCTTGCCCTCAGAGTTGAGGGCTAGGCCGCGACCTGTGTTGCCAGAATATACAGTGTAGGAAATGAACGTCGCCTAAAAAGTGTCATAGTTTGTTAAAAGGAACCATGGGGCTGTCCGATAAAAACAGTGATGGATGAAGCGGGATATGTCTTTTGAAGATCTCCAGGAAGTGGCGTTTCCGCTTCATCTCCATTTGAGTACATTCGATAAGGACGTGTAAAACGGACAGGTTCTTTCCACATCTGTCGCGTATTGGTGCGTTTGAGCCGTTCAAGAGATAAGAATGAGTGCCATGGGTGTGTCCTATACGGAGTCGGCATAGAACAACTTCTTTTTACCTCTCACGGCACGGGAAAACTGGGTTTTTAATGAGAGGTTGCACTGTATGGAGCTTGTTATTAATTTTGAGGTCCCATTCTTTCAGCGACCTCTCACGCAGATTGCGGGGGACAAGTGCTTTTAGGTCTTGGTATGGCACACTGTCCACGTTAAGACGAGTTTTTTGCGCAGCTTCTGCTGCGAAGGAATCCGCTCTCTCGTTTCCATGAATACCGACATGGCCTGGTACCCAACATACTATGATCTCGGAGGTGTTCCGATATGCCGTAATTAAGTGCCTTTCTAAATCACTGAGGACTGGATTTTTGCTTGGTTTGCCAGTGTTCAATGCACGAACGACGCTCAATGAATCAGTAAATACGACTGATTTCTTAGTGTTGGGATTAATAATGTATTTTACGGCGGTTAATATTGCATATGCTTCTGCTGTAAAAATACTAGTGTGCATGTTGAGTCTCTGTGAGAAGGCGAATTCAAGCCGGATGGCAGAGGCAGATACAGAATGTCTAGTCTTCGACGCATCTGTGTAAAATTGGTGACAGTCGCGATATTTGTATTGGAGTGACAGGAAATGCTGCACGAGGATGGCGCTTTTTATCTATGTGGCAGAAAGACATGTCACATTTTATGTGTTTTTTGCCACGGTGGGAGACACTCTATGGAAGGTGCTTCAGCGACTTGCTGTAGCGGTATTTCGGCTTGAGCAGCAGTCGCGATACAGGTAAGTCTGAATGGCTTTGAAAGAGACGGTCGCTTTTCAAAAAACCTTAAAGAGGAAGTGCCCGCCACGACTTTTGCACAGGGATGTGTCGGAATGGAAAATAGCTTGAGCGTGTACATGAGGCTGCAGTATTCACGCTCGAGTTGCATGGGCCACTCGTTTGCCTCAACATACAGACTACTGACAGGACTTGTACGGAACGCACCACTAGCTAGACGAATGCCTAAGTGGTACACCGGATCCCGCATCTTAACTGCCGTTTTTGACGCCGATTGGTACACTGCGCAGTTCAGCCGGCTTTTAACAAGACTGTTAAACAGTGACAACAGACATTTTCTGTCAGTTCACCATGATGGGTGCGACAGCATTTTCAGCAAATTCATCGTTTTCAGACATTTCAACTTCAGTGCCTTGATGTGAGGAATGAAAGACATTCGGCTATCAAAAATTAGGCCAAGAAACTTATGTTCATTCTTAACACAAATGGGGGAGCCATTGATTTTGATACAAGATGCCGGCTGAACAGATTTGGATTTATTAAACAAGACACAAACAGTTTTGTCAACATTAACTGCAAAACTATTTTCATTTGCCCATTTCGAGACACGGTTCACATCCAGCTGAATTTGCCGTTTGCAAATGGACATGTTACATGACGGAAAGCTTACTTGGATATCATCTACGTAAACAGAGTAGGATATTGTCGGTGGGAGAGCAGTGCGTAGAGAGTTCATCTTTACTATAAAAAGGGTGCAGCTGAGAACTCCGCCTTGCGGGACTTCGTTTTCTTGTATGTATGTTTTGGAGAGTGCTGTACCGACCCTTACTCGGAATTTCCTGTCAGTCAGGTAGCTGTGTATGACGTTGTATAGGTTGCCGCATATACCATAACTATCCAAGTCCCTTAGTATTCCATAGCGCCAGGCTGTATCGTATGCCTTTTCAAGGTCAAAGAAAACAGAGAGGCAATGTTGCTTGTGCACAAATGCTTCCCTAATATACGATTCTAGCAGTAGTAAGTTATCTCTTGTACACGTGCTTACGCGAAAGCCGGCTTGGTGCGGATCTAGGATTTCATTAAATTCCAGAAAATACATCAGACGGCGATTTATGATTTTTTTCGAACAACTTGCATAAACAGCTAGTTAGGGCAATAGGCCTGTAATTTCTTACATCCGATGCATCCTTGCCTCGATTCAGGATTGGGTTATAATGGCCTCCTTCCACGAATATGGCATCTCTCCTGTGGACAAGATTTTGTTGTATAGGGCAAGTAAGCATTCCAGTGTTTCTCTGGGTAATCGCCTGATCATCTCATATGTGATTTGATCTGCCCCCGGGGCTGAGTTTCCAAAGCTCTTAAGCGCAACATTAAGGAAGGAAGGAAGAGGAAAGGAGGAAAGACAGGGATGTTAGCCAGTGCTGAGACCGGCTGGCTACCCTGTGCAGGGGAAGAGGAGTAAGGGGAATGAAAGACAGCAGAAAGGAGACACGACAAGAAAAAAGAAAAAGAGAGCAAAAAAAAAGAAACACACACGCACACAAACGCGACACTGCTTAAAGTCTGTCCCTTAGACCACTCGTCCGCAAAAATCGCAACAACGCGTTGAGCGCTTTCCGTTCTGACGATGGACATGGCCAGTGTACCAAGACTCGTTGCTCGGACAAAGGGCGCCTGTCAAGTCTGTCCAGAGCAGCGGTAAGTTCTCTCAAGCGCAACATTAAGTTCGTGCATAGTTCGTGCATAGTTCGTGCATAGTTCGTGCCCACAGAAACACACTGAGGGAGGGTACAACAGCCCCATCACTAAGTTCGTGCATAGTGATGGGGCTGTTGTACCCTCCCTCAGTGTGTTTCTGTGGGCGGAAATGACAAGACTCCACCGTTGTCTTATGGCTCAAAAATGCCCTTGAGTAGTGCTCCGAGCTCGATATGTGCTGGAAGTGCTCTCCTAGCCGGTCAGCTTGGCTTTCAAGCGTGTTTCCAAGATTGCTTACTAATGGAAGAGCGCTAGCGAGTTGCGCCTTAAGTATCCTAGCCCTGTTATAGACTTTTCTCGTGTCTGTGTAGGAATTAATTGGGGAAAGGTATTTCATCCAACTCTCCCTCTTTGCTATACGTCGGACGCCCCTGCCATTTGCTTTCCAACGCTTGAATTCTATTAAGTTTTCAGCTGTAGGATAGCGAGACAGCATGCCCCATGCTTTGTTTTGATCCTTTTTCGCCCTTTTACATTCCTCATTCCACCATGGCTCAGCATTGGCCCTTCTACCCGGACCTTTTGGAATTGATTCATTTGCGGCAGATATGATGTATTTTGGGATGAATGCTGCCATACCCTCAACATCAAGGTTTTCTGTAGTGCTATATAGTAGCGATGATAGCGCACAGAATAGTTCCCAGTTTGCTTTACACAGTTTCCATCGTTTGGGAAATGTAGGGCACTCCTGCTTACCAGTTGCTTGCAAGACTACTGGGAAGTGATCACTGTTATAGGGATTGTTGATCACCTTCCACTCTAGATACGGCATGAGCGAGGGAGAGGAGATCGAGAGGTCGATTGATGAATATGTCTTATGTGCCGCGCTATAAAACGTAGGCTGTCCCTCATTAAGCAAACATGCACCCGACGATAGCAAGTACTGTTCTATTATTCGCCCCCTCGTATCACAGCGCGGATCGCCCCAAAGTAGATTTTGAGCATTTAGTTCTCCAACCAATATAAAAGGTTCCGGAAGCTGGTCTAGTAGGTCTTCGAGCTCTGTTTTTGAGAGTCTATAGTCAGGTGAGATGTACATGCGACATATAGTTATTAAGGAGTTAAGCAGTATGGCTCGAAAAGCAATCGCCTCAGGAGGAGCATTGAGCGCCAAATATTGGCTCGCTATCAAGCTTTCCGTTAATATGGCAACTCCGCCGGCGGCGGAAAGACCGCCTATCGCGATCCTTTCGGTATATAACGTATTGGTTTAAAAAAATTATTGTTCGACGATTTTAAATTGGTTTCCTGGACGCAAAAGACCTTGGGTCTATATTCGGACAGCAATTCCTTGATGTCGTCAAGGTTACGTAAGAGTCCACGAGCATTCGAATTGAGAACTTGAACTGCCATAATGCAATCATGAAAATAATGCTTTTGCATCGGAGAAGACCCGACCCGAGGTGAAGCCATCGCTTCCGCGTTCCGCTCACCTCTTCAGCTTGCCTCTCGGCAAGCGCTAAAGTGCTGGCGGCCTTTCGGCGACAGTGCCGAAGGGCCTTGTGTTGTATCCATTGTTTCGTCAGAGACGCTGGATGAACGCGCGCTGCGCGTCTGGGCATTAGGTTTAGGCCTCTCCTCGGGAGGGGAGGCCTTTTGGACCGCTGAGCCACTGGCGTGCTGGTCCTTCTTAGGTGGCGGGTGGAACTAGCCACACCCGCCGTGGGGGCAGGTGGCCTCATCTTCGCCCCACTGTCTGGGTTCCGATGGCCACCGGAAGCTGCTGCCGCACTGCCCCCTTGAGTGCAGCATCAGCGTAAGTCCTGTGACTACGATTGAAAAGCGTCTCCGTGCTTCTTTGAAAGAAATGTTTTCCCTGACTTTGAGTGATATGATGATTTTCTCACGTTACCATGCAGGGCAGACCCGGGAGTAGGAAGCTACTCCCGGGTCTGCCCATCACAGTTTATACAGTGGGGTGAGTTGCTACATTCATCTGTGGGGTGATCGTGAGAGGTGCATTTAGCACACGTGAGCCGCCCACGGCAGCCTTGAGATCCGTGGCCATACCTCTAGCATTTAAAGCAGCGCCGGGGATTGGATATGTAAGGTTGGACATGCTTTCGGATATAACCTGTTTCTATGTGCGATGGCAATGCGCTGCTGCCAAATGTCAGGATCAAGTGCTTGGTAGGTATTTCTTTACGTTACGTCGGATTTTGATTCTTTGGACAGTAATCAAATTATGCTCACTCCAGCTTCAAGCAGTTCAGTTTCACTAAGTTCAATGAGGTCATCGTCGGACAGTACGCCGCGGACAATGTTCATGGATTTGTGCTTTGTAATTGTGACAGGAACGTCACCAAATGTCTGAATGGTATTGAGTTTGGCATGCTGGGAGTTACTACACACTTCAATAAGCAGGTCTCCGCTTGCCATTTTTGTTACTTTGAAACCAGGTCCGAGCTTATCTGTGAGGGATTTTTACACAAGAAAGGGTGAGATATTTCTGGCTGTTCTTTCTGGCTGCTCACTATGCACGACATGAAATCGGGGAAAGGCATCATTTGTTTGAGCTGGGAGCTTCAAGGTTACTTCGGTGCGCACTCTTTTGTTAGCGCGATCAGGTAAAGAGGGAAAAGCGTTTGCCATCAAATAGCCTTGAAAAGGGCGTTTACTGAAGGCTGGCGTCAGGCCCGGCCGGTAGCTTGGTCAACGGCTGAAGGCACGAGCCCCGAGAGCAAGCGGCGAGGACGAGCAATGCGCGTTAGGGCCAGACCCACTAGATCACACTGGAGAGCGTGCCCCACTATATGGTTCGTTAGTTTTCGTTACAATTAACCCCGGGACGCAAAGGGAGCCGTCCGGCGACCTAGCAGTTCGTTACTATGAGTGGATCATAGTACGGCTTGACACGCTCTACACTGACAATGTCGCGGCCACGACGGCGCATGTCCGATGACGGGTCGACGGGTTCAGTCACGTAGTTGACAGGTGATGCGCGTTCAACGACTCGATAGGGGCCTTCATATATGAAGGCCCCTATTGAGTAGTAGAACAAGACCCCTACAGTATACTGTAGGGGTCTTGTTCTACTAACTACTACTACTAGCAGCGGCATCGCCGCTAGCAACCCCCTGCAGTGGGTTCGAGCACTCGACGAGCAGAGAATGTGGCAGTTGCGTCCGTGCTCGCTATCTCAGCCATGCATCGCCGCGTTGCCGCGCGCGTCGGCCCGCGGCCCGTCTCGGACGGGACAGCACGAACCGTCGCACGCGGCGAAAGAGAAGAACATTAGGCGTCACTCTCCGAGCATGGTGATTTAATAAAACACGTCAAGTGAAACAAATACACGGCCGAATCAAGGATCCAATTAAATATAAAGGATAACAACGATAAAGAAACACGCGACCACACACGAACACAAACAAAGGACAGTAACAATGAACACGCGAACACACAATAACACACAAAAATACACAAGGACCATGCAAGAGAAAAGCACATTAGCCCGGCCAGCGCACCCGCGACCGCGCGCCCCTAGAAAAGGAAAATAGAAAGAAAAGAACATACAGAGATAGCCGCCGGTCGCAGGTCGCCGACGTGGTCGCTGGGGCCCGAAACGGCGCGCGGTCCGGACGACGAGGCCTCGTCGTCCGGACGGTCGCAAAAGCACGTCCGCACCCCGCGAGTTCTCTCTAGGCATCTCCAAACCAGAAACGGGCGAACGTTCTAGAAATTAGTCGCTGTCCAATGGCAGCCTAGTTAAAGCCACATGGAGCGAAGTGGCCAGCCCCCCACAGTGGAGGGTCGCCGCCACGTACAGCTGGGAGAGGGGGATGCGAGCACATTCCTAGCAAAACATGGCGTCACGCGGGACGCGCAGCGGCCTGGTCCCCACAATACTTAGGCAGTAACTTTGAGGAGAGGCCAGGCGCAGCGGTAGGAACGGAGAGCCACACCAGCGCTCCAGGAAGGAAGGTGGGCGCCGAGGTAGGGTCGCCACGAATGGTCTTCTGATGCTCTTGGTTGTTGGACGTAAAGGCCCGTGCGAGGTCGCGGCACTCCTCGGCATACCTGTGTCAGAGATGGGCGCATACTCAGAAGTATTCGGACGGTACGGTAGAATTGTGTCCATAGTGTGCGACGGGTGCCGACCGTACAGTAGAAAATAGGGTGAAACGCCTGTGGTGCTCTGCGTAGCGGTGTTGTACGCGTAGGTTACAAATGGTAGAATGATGTCCCAATTCGTGTGGTCCGATGCGACTACATTGAAAACATGTCGCCGAGCGTGCGGTTGAAACACTCAGTAAGCCCATTGGTTTGAGGGTGTTACACCATAGTCCTGCGATGAACCATGTGGCACTCCTTAAGAATAGCTTCAACGACTTCAGAAAAGGAAGACACGACCACGATCACTGAGTAGCTCCTGGGGTGGCCAGTGCCGTAGAATGAACCGATGAAGCAAGAAGGAGACAACGTCGCGCGCTGAAGCTGCCGGAAGCGCAGCACCCTTATGAAAAAATTGGCAGCGTATCTCAGTGCTTCGCTGCAAATGTCGTCGAAAGACGATAGTCTTCTACCGGCCGTACTACATGAGTCCCGGTTCATCTGCCGTTCGTCACGAGCTTCGGGCGTTTCCTGGGCACGCCTGAGACGACGGGCATCGGCACGCTGGCGCTTCTCCGCGGCAATCTGCTCGTCGGTCTTTTCCCTGCGTTGTCTGGGCATTTCATGTAGGGTGTGTTCTATGTCGGCAAACGACCATTTATGTTTTGCCTTGCCTCAGACAGCGCCCCGTCTATGTTAAATCGGCCGCATGTGGCCATGGCATTGAAGCAATGGAGGCAGCGCCAGCGCTGCGTGAGATATGGACGCCATCTGGTCATGATATCGGCAAACGCAAGACGTAGTACGTAGAGCTACTGGTATGTGGCAGCACCGTGACATTTTACCGAAGCGTAGGAAACGTCCCCTGCTAACAAGCACTAGGGTCTTTAGAAGTACGCACCTATGTATTTTCTACTAAAGGAACACACTATCTAATGCTTACGTATTGATGTTGCGCCTCAGATATACGTAATATTTGCTTTTCGGTCGACTGTGTTCAGAAGTATGAACGTTGCTGCCAGTCCAAGCTGGGTGGTCGTTGAGGAAGGGGTTCACCTTTCGCAGCAGGACAGACACACACATACACACACAGACAGACGAAAATTTCTACGTTGAAGTATCCCAAGAAAGACTATCATCTTTAAAAATTTATTGTAATTCTGTAGAGAGTCTGATGAGTTTACGCATAAGAATCACTAAAGTCTCTAATGACTGCCTGATGAATTTCCTTATATATTCCCGATGTTAGTCTATGACGAATTGGCCACCCGTCTTTCTATAGAGCTCCTAACACAGAGTTTTTGATGCGCTTCTGATGAATGAGTTTCTTACGTGCTCTTGATGAGCTATTTTGATGCATACCTGATGTCAGTCTCGTACATATTGGCAACCGCTTTTCTATAGAGCTCCTAATGCATGAGTTTCTGATGCGCTCCTGGCGCATGAGTTTCTGATGCACTGCTAACGCAGAAGATTCCGGTGAGCTCTTGTTGCACTGTTATGATGTACTCCTGAAGACAGCGTATTACATATTGACCACTGTTCTATGGAGCTCCTAATGCTCAAGATTCTGATGAGCTCCAGAGGCATTCCTTATGCTTGTGTTGTCGCTGTTACCTGATGTCATGGAAGTGAACGTCTGTATTATCGGTTCAACATGAAGACATCAATAACTTACATTTTTCACATTCATGCAAAGGCATGCTCACTACACAGGTAGCTGAATCCTTTTCGTTTTGTGGTTTACTGCTGTGCTAACGCATATGAAATGATGGAGGCATTTTGAAACAAGCACTGCAGTGACAACTAATCTATATTTAACAGGGCAAAGAAAGGGGCTATCTCAGTGATTTCTACATTTGCTATGAATGCACTCCTACACTCACAAATAAAAATAAGACGTGAAGAGAGGTTCACAGGAGAAAGCAATTCTCCATTTAATTTCTTGACACAGCAACGACGAAAGGCTAGTCTTGTTCCACCGATTGTATGGGTAAAGCTGCAGCTAGTGCACAACCTGCAAGAAAATGTGGGAAAATTAAGCACAGCATTGAAGCATAGCAGCACCAATACTAATTTTCTTTACTGCTTGGTGCAACAAGTGAACCGGTGCTGAAATGTAACATATGCGAAAAACATTTTACAGTTGGTGCCATTTTACAATGTAATGATATATTTTTATCAGCCGCACTAATCATCAATCTGCATTCAATATTTAACTACCTAATCTTATTTTTGTGCAGGACAAACAGCAGTAGTACTTCGCCTTCACAAAAAGTTTAAAATACCAGCACAGTAGTGGAAACAGGCCAACACGTTCTGTGTACTCATACAATATGTGCTGGCCGATTTCTGCAAGCATTTAGTATATTCAGACCAGGCAGCTTTTTTCAAAATACAAGGCCCAAGTGATGCTGCTGCATGGAAGCTGTCCGAACCAGTATGCTTGAACGCTGATAGTTTTCGTTTACAAACCACAGAAGAATCTAAACTTTGGTGTGAGACAGTGCGACATCCTTGAAATCATGAAAGGGTACCATTTACACTGAAAGGTGCTCCATACAAGCACGTAAATTACAACAGAACAGTACTAAATTTGTAACTAGTTTAACCAGAAATCACACATTGTTTAAAGTTTCAAATCTCATGTATATGCTCAAAGTGTCACAAGGAAATTGCCAAAAGCCCAAAAAGAAAAAAAACTCAGCAGGCATATAGTTCCACATATACGCTGGCTACGTTCTGATTTGAAACAAAAAAGGGAAAAAAGCTTGCTTTCATGACAAATTATGCAAAATGTAACCACTAAACTAATCTAGTGCATGAATTGCATTTAAAATATGAAGTTGTGTATATACAAAGGGCAGCACAGATCAGACAGGCAATTGTTAACATGCAAGTGATGCAACACCAGAAGAATTCAAAAGTGCACACACAAGTAGTTTAGCTGTGCAGTGGAAGAAACGTATCTGCGAAGCCCTGTTGCAGGGCTTCGCAGATACGTTTCTAGAATAAAGACAGCTTTATAATGAACAAGGACAGCAAAATTGTAGAGGCGTTTCAAGTAAGCAGGTGACAAACATGCTTGTATGCCGTCAACTGCTGCCAAAGAAAGTAAGCACAATTATCTATCCCTCTCTTTTTTTTAGTGGAATATATGCACTAACTCTTCTTCGTAACCCCCTGTTGGTATTTAGTACTGTTCCTGTCTTCCATGAGCTTTCCTTCAACCAATTTGTGCATTGCTTCAGAGGAAGTAGATAATACTTGCACGCTTCATTCAGCTAGCAGGCTCTTGCTACCACATGGGGGTTGTAAAAACATTTGAAAACGGGGGACTCCCCTATGTGCAAGCATATGGGTTGCACAACTTTTCGTTGAGGTTTTTCCTACTTCACGAAACTTCCCAGGTAAATATCAACAATAAAACTGCTAATTCTACATTGTATAGGTGCTCCAAAGTTACTGAAATACCTTACATACACTGCTAAAGCCCCGCTGACGTAGATGATGTAAAATCTCGCTGTTTAAAACACAGAACTAATCAGAATTATATGTGCTAATAAGAGCTTTAAGCACATCCTGTGATAAAGGGGTAGCACAAGCTCAAAGGCGAAGTAGAACACCAATACTAAATGGACTTGTCGCATGTTTCTCCTGCCTAAGAATTTCTCAAGGGCACAATTGTTTTCTCAATAGGTGCGAAATGTCAGAACTACACTCTTAGTAAATGCCCGCTTAAAACAACGCATATAAGGCGGAAAGTAAGTCAAATTTTCGACGTTTATAAGTGGCTCTCTAAACGGCCTATTTTATGCGGCTCTTTTCTATGCGGCTCTTTTCTATGCGGCTCGTTTCTATGCGGCTCATTTCTATGCGGCTCATTTCTATGCGGCTCTTTCTTATGTGGCTCCTTTCTATGCGGCCTAGTTTTATGGGGCCTATTCCTATGCGGCTCTTCCATATGTCAGGCCGTCTCGTTGCCAGAAGGCCGCTTATAGTGACCGCTTATAATGCCGCATACCGTTCATTGGGTTATGCGGTATTTTAAGTCAAATTTGTCCGGCTTACCCAGCGGCCCAAAAATATGCGGCCGCAAATATAAGCGGTACTTATAGGCACTTGAGAAAAAAAATAATTTCATGCTCTCGCATTTTCCCCGACAACACTTTTTTTTTGGCACTTTGAGACTTTTAATCACTTAGCACATGATACCAACACTAACAGACATCATACACACACTGGGCCACTCACAAGACAAGCACATGCACGGAAACACGAACAGCGGGGACTCGAACCCGGGTAAACCGCATGAGAAGCAGGCACTGTAACCATTACGCCACAACACTGTACATGTCCGGCGGAGGTATTCGCGTGGCTATATATGCACTTCCCGTAGCACTTCCTAATAATTTTGAAGTAGCTTGCTTACATTTAACGATGCGATACAACCTTTCCGGAGAATATGTATTGTACAAGAGAAGCGCTCACGCGTGTTAAGTGATGTGAGTTGGTATGCTGCCGTTATTTCTCAAATGTTCCTGTAATATGTATAAATTGAAGCTTTGTAAGCTCCGCGAACTATACTCATATATGTTTTAATTAAATGTATATATAAATCCGGGCTTTGTCAAGCGAAGTTCGCGACGCATTTTGATCTGGAGTGCATTCCCGTTGGCCGATCAGCTTGCAGGTGATCGATCGTGGGCTGATGAGCAACTGCAGCCTCCAAGGAATGTTTCAAAAGATGTTTGTGGAACGGGTGTAAACTCTCGGTGACTGATGAACCGAATGTGTACGTGAAAGCGATCTTCGCCGACTGGTTTGTCGAAAGGCATGTAAGACTCTGTGACCAGGCATATCCAATGTCGCCTCAACTTTGCGAAGTCCTTACGTCTTCCGCGTTCTTCGCGAACATCGCTGTCATCTACTGCATATTATCGTGCGTCCACGCAGCACAGGCGTTTGAGGTTTGTGTAGCGCACAGCACGAACGGGGCCGGCGACGCGCGAGCTTGCGAATAAAAAAGAAAAGCGTTATAGGTGAGGCGAAGAAACGCGGAGACTTCGCAAAAAGATAGCGCACGTATATGCACCGGAAGTCAAGGCCGGCAGTGCAAGCGGACGATGTGCCAAAGACCCTGCGTTAGGGCGCACGTCTGGTCGAGGGCTATTCGTTTTCCTATTCCCTCCCTTGACTGTCGAAGGATAAAAGCGATTCTCTCCTTGTTTTCGCCAAACTGCGATATCCGGTCAGAGCGGAAAATTCGCTCACGCGACTTAGTCGAGCATGTTTTCCGCACTTGGCTACACCTTAAAGGAAACCAGTAAAGGTTGAAAAACAATGAACTTGGAAAGTAAATCAGATTGTGCTTATCATGGCCTGCCCTAAAATCTTGCAGCCGAAAGCTTCCTGTTGAACTCAGATCACTGGATAGAACTTCAAGACATAATACTGTACAGTACACATCAAGCTGAAACATGTTTGTATTATAAATAGTAAATCATAGCCACACCTTAAGAGGGCCTTGCAATGTCAGCAAACAGTGCCAATCGGTTGTGGATGCTCCTGTGAACAAGTGAGTCAAGTTTTATTGCACTGCATGCACCAGCAAACTCACAATTTTGTTTCATACACAGCTGGTAAATGCCCCACTCTTCTTTCGACAAATGTCTTCACTGGGAACATCATTTAAGTCCCTTGAAGCAGAAATAGCATTGGCTGATTTCATGATCCCAGCAAAATCATCTGCTATGCTTTATATTTGTTTGTTTTCAATTCAATGTGCATATCACTCATAAAGAGCAACAAAAAGGTGAAGCGACATTGTTGGTGGTCCTAGTGACGTCATTTGATGGAGGAAGAACAGGTACTTTCTTGGTGTGTTTGAAACCAAATCGCGAATATGCAGGTGCATACTGTACAATAATATTTAGCTCACACACTCACACGAGCCTCCTCGACTCATCCGCACCATTTTCTGACTATGTTCAAAAAGTGTTGCAGGGCCCTTTTAAAAGCACACTTTTCACGCCTAGTGGGCTTACAAGGATAGGGCTTTACAAGCCGCCTCCATTGACCTCCCTTATATTCCGTACCTTGTAGAGGTATGTGCACCCCTGTTTAAATGTCGACTGTAATGCAACATCCTTAGCTTTCCTGGTGTCGCAGCTAATATACCCATCTTGCTTGAGAAGTGAACTCTCTATACATATACATAAAAGATCTATCCAAATTGTGCACAAGTGCGACTGCTTTTTCTCAGCATTAGCAGCTTACGTAGCCATGGCCTACATAAGCATGCAGGCATTCACATACTTATATGCGCACTGTGATTGTCATTGATGTAGAGCAACTGCTTCCTTTCATGGCACTTAGGGTGATGCACTTTTTTTTTCTGCTTACTGGCACCCTGTCAAAGCGTGCTTTTCAAAGCATTTTACAAGGTAAGCATCAAGTCGACATGCAGCACTGTGCTAGCGTACTATCTTAGAGCTCCGAGTCTCCTTAAATATGCGTGCAGGCCCCTCAGTTCCGTGATCTCTGGTTCAGCCCTTCTCTTCACCTATTACTGTAGATGTGTGGCATTTGGCTGTGTTGTCTTGCACTGACATTTGTTGTCACATCTGGTGCCATTTCTTAGAGTGCCCCACGCCAGTTTTCAGCACCAAGTGCATGAAGGAAAGTTTTCTGCTGCTAGAGTGAGCAGAACAATGAGATGGTCCCCGTGAGTATTGCAAACATTGGAATAGGATGTGCAATAGGGTACATTGTAAGAGTTCTTCACCTTCATGCTTAGAGTGACAGGGCACTGTATAAACAATGTAATAAATATAAAAATTAGAATTATTCTACAATACACATCGCATTCCTTTTTACTCAATTCTCAGCTTCTATGTTTTCCACTTCAGCACATGTGCACATATTCTGAAGTGGTTTTGAAAGCTGCTGTTGGATCAGGTTTAACTGAACCTCATGAACTTGTCCTTTCAAAACATTTAGGGGGCAGTCAATATTTCACTGTCCAGTGGCTAGCTTAACAATATGGCCATGTCAGTTTGACATCTTCGAATAATATTGCAGTGCGTGAAGGTGGGAAAGCGTACAGCGCATGCACACATTGTGCACAGCATTGTATGTATGTGTGCACTTTCTTTGCTTGTCTCCAAAACTATATGCACTACAATGCACATTGATCTAAGTTTGGTGAGAGCAGTCTGTGGCCTACAGGTTGTTTCTAATGGTTAAAGATTTCTGCATGAACAGTGTTACATGTTTGTTAATGCATCATTGTAATGGATGTACGATTATGACATAAAGTTTATGCATACCAAACTCTTCCATTGAAATTCCGAACCAGTTACTCTATCAGTAATGACCACATTTGCTGTATAACTCTGGGTACAGACAATCTTCATGCACAATTTTGTGCATTCTGCAAAGCTTTACATGTGCATCTTATTGCCGTTGCTGTGATCTCCTAAGTCCCCCATATCCTTCAGTACTAGCCTGTAACAGCTGTAAAAGCTTTGCACCACCCAACTTAGCCTTCTTCCAGACAGCCTGACTTACCTCTATTGCATTCAATAAGCCTGCATACAGACAGTGCGCAGTTTTGCAGTCAGACAGATTTTATTTTCAATTCATACAAACGAAAATGTACACAAATGTATCCAATAATACAGAGTTTGTAAATAAACAAGTGAATCTCGCACTTTTACAAGAAAAGGCACACGAAAAGCTATTTAAATAATTGAACACACCGACTGTTGTTTTGTTGCACTTTAGGGCTTTCCGGCCTTCTAATCTGAGTATAATTAAGTCACGGTGACGTAGACTGAGTTTTACCATGCGTATATTTAGAAAAGATTTAAGAGAATAGAAAATTTCGACAGATAAATTCCAGTAGGTAACTAAATGCCTCTTTCAATCATACTTTGCTTAAACACAATAAGATAACACAGAATTGACTAAATAGAAAAGCATTGCAAGTAAGTCGGCCTTGATCGATGTTATATACGTAGCCCTGGAAACAGAAGGGCTCGAGATGTGCTTCCTGTCTCAAGGATTGCCAGTTTTCGGGACTTAATTTACAGTATATCACTAGAATACACACACAAAAAAAATTCAGCTTTGTATCACATGCTACATAGTGTGGTTATTATGACATATCACAAATATTTGACTGAACAAGATACTCTGTGTTCTAGCAGGCCTGGAGTTTCAGCAGGCACTAGGCAGTGGCCAATAAACGGCAAACCATGGGTGTCAGCTGTGCATGAAAGACAAGTGACCAGCAAAGTAACGCCCTCATAATAGAACTTTTCCACAGTACGTGTACGGAAAATAATATGATGGATTGTGTATATTAAATGCCAAGGAAAAATGAAAAAGGGAACAATGAACAGATATATATGGTGTATATCACAATTCCACTGCTTGTGGACCTCCTGCTCATTTATCCTATAGACAAAAAAAAGCATGGTAAAGAAAAGTGCTGGACTATAAAAGAAACTTGAAATCTATAAAAAAAGTTGGTGAAGATGCAGCTAGCCTAACACTGAGGAAATATCACATTTCTTAAAGGGCCCCTAAACCAGCCCCACATTTGCTTGTTTTGCTTGCTTGTTTTGCTCTCTCCTACGCCACACGCTGCCCGCCAGCAAGCGGGCGGCGTGTGGCATAGGAGAGAGCAAAACAAGCAAGCGCCGCGTTTTAATGATCAAATGCGTGTAACCCCGCTTCTGGCACTGCTTTGAGAAATTCATGTGACTACATGTTTGTTGCGGACACCGGCACAAAAGCAACATCACAACTAAAATTCCACCTCTGGATGGTTTAGGGACCCTTTAACAATATAATAGAAACATACAAAACCAAAATAAAACTGCACAGAATGGAAGACAAGTTAGGTGATGTTCTTGAGTTTGTCCAGAATCTTGAGCAGTTTACTGCTTGCCCAGCAGCGTGGAAAGCTCTCCTCCTGAACCAGCACACTTTGTACAAGACCCAATGTTTGGGCAAAAGCAGATGGGTAGGTGAGATCCTTTATATAGTACACAGCCAAACACAGGAACAGTGCCTTTTCAAGCGTGGTTTCGTCTTTTAAAGTAACACACTCATCCTCGGCACAAAAAATACATTTCCCTGCTGAACTCCAAACAATCATGGGTCCTGGTGACCCATGGGCACCTGCAGAATGCTGAAAAAAAAAGAATGTATGTCTAACACTTCATGAAACACACATTTAATGAAAAGTTAGCAGTTCTGAGCGCTTCATGAAACACATATTTAATGAAAAGTTAGCAGTTCTGAGGTGGTGGACTGATGAATGCCAGCACTAGAATATTGTGAACTTTAGAAGAAAAACCATGTATAAAGTGAGATTACATTATAGTAGAAATTTATACCACAATAAACAAAACAGTCCCCCCCATTACTCCCCAGGTATGCAAACATAAAATTTTATGTGACTTGATGTGTTCATCAATGATTCAGGACCCTGATATGGGAATTGAGTGGCCTAGCAATGTGGGAAATGCAGCTGCTCAGTTATATCAGACTGGAACAAAGGGGTTATGTAATTTGAATGAAAGCACATCATTGAAGTACATGGCCAGGAAAAATCATTTGAGTCATCTGAGCTACACAAGTGGACCATTAATTCTTTGCATGTAATGTGCGGTGCTGATATTTTTAAACTATGAAAAGGCACCACATACTCTTGCCTGTCGCAAGAAGCACCACAGTGGCTTTTCCGAAATTTTACACTGTGCCATGAAAGAAATAGAGGAAATCGCAGTGTTTGTTGCTCTAGCCATAATTTTATCATTAGAATGGTGACCTCAGAAATCAAGAAGGTTGGGGAAAGAGCTGAAAACTTGTGCCTTGTGCGCTTTTTATGTACCAAAATTGCCACTGAAAGGTGCTCATCAAATACATCAAGATTAACAATAATGAAATTACATGAGGTGCTTATCTGCATTCCCCACCCAAGGATAAAAGTCAGGTAAAAACCCTTACAATAAGGCAGAAATGGCTATTAAGCTTAAAAAGCTTTTGTTACTACAAGTAATAATTACTAATAAATAGCATTGAAATTCTCATTACACAGCACCTCATAAAGATAACAGATAGTGAGGCCAAGAAAGGCATATGGGAAGTTGATTGTAGTTTCTAGTTGTACTGTATACTACGACATAAATTGAAAGGAATTAAAATAGACAAGAAACAAACCAGCTGTCGATAGGGGCCAGACCTGCAACCTTCTGAAAGATTCTGGGTTCGGTACCAACCAAGGGCTGGTGTTTTTCGTCCACTTTAATTCCTTTCTATTTATGTCATAACAGCTACATTATATAATTAAAGACTATAAATAACTTCCCCTGTGTCTTCCTTGGCATCACTGTCTGTTATCTTCATGAGGCTGTCTAAAATTTAAAAAAAGAGAATGAGAGCTTGCCCTTTCCCATTTCCTTACTACACCCCAGCGTGAGGTACAGCCACAACCTGTTGGTAGCCAAACCCATTATGTTGAACTGGTTTACAGCAAAGCTGTTTCCAGATACCAACAGAGTCATAGTCGGAGGCCTATATTCCCACAGGCTAGTGCCAGAGCATCACTTTAGGGACAATCAAGGTCATGTGCACTCTGTTTTACATGTAGTGTGAAAGAAACAGACGGGCACGAAACATCATATGAAAATGTATCTGCTGGCACAAGCGAGCCATACAAGATAATGCCATGACATGCCTTCATTCTAACTTTGTCATTACATTGTGTGAAGTTCCAGTGTGGTGTAAGACAGCAGCCAGATCATTTCTATTCCTGAGCCACTGAGACTCAATATCAGGGCCTTGATGAATACCTCAAATTACATGCAATTCTTTGTATTTCTAAGAAAATAGATCTAGCATACATTTTCATGCCCTACAACTTTCCCATATAAAAACAAAAATGAAAAAGTTAACAAAATTTAAATGAATGTTTCAGTGCAGCTTTGGAAATACCAAATTATTGTTGCCATTACGAAGAGTTCGTCGTGAACACGGAAGCCGTGCTCTCACAATATTTTATAAGTATTGCATATCGTCAACAAAATCTACGAAACATCACCTGCATATGCTTCTTTCGAAAGCTGTTCTCCAACATGAGTACCAGGCTAGAACCCTTCCCCACTGTAACTCATGCTGAAACCTCAGAATTCCTGCCATTATAGTCTTTCTCTCATTAAAGAACGTGATAAGCTCTTGCAAAAAATGCAAGTGAGGAGAACATTTACTTTTGCAATTCCATTAGAGGATGTTCTCTCATAAACCTTTAGTGGTTAAGGAGTGTAACAAAAGGTTCACCAAATAAGGAGCAGTTTTCTTAAGACTGACTGTTACTAAATAGCAATCCAACTTTCTAGCACCATCACTCACTGGAGTTATGAATGCAGATTTTGCATGTGCACCACGCAAGTACTTGTCGATGTCACAGAAATCCATTGGCTGGTTGCGCATTTCTCCAACGGTTTCTCTGGCCTTGCACAGATGGCGAATGGCTTCATCAGTTGTCATTGCAAACCTCAGTTGAGCTTCCACTGTGAGCTGTAAAAGGCAGCTCAGTATTAGGGTCTGCAAAAATTTGTGGCAGCACTCACCTCACTATGAATTATAATGCTCTTACAATTGGCATTGCAGAAACTCATTAACACAAAGCATCACAAGTCCCCAAAAGAATGTATAATTCGTGCATGCAACCATGCTCCCCTTCCGCATCCCACTCAACACACAGCCATGTGAGATCTCTTTGTAGAAGCACCACAGCTGGATGTACTAACCATCCGACATTGGGCTGCCCACTCAGAGCCACCTGTGTTGGTAGGAAAATGGTTACAGGCAATACCTTGAAACACACATAGATTCTTAGATATGCCTCACGTACCCAGAGAATGCTAACTGCAATGAGAGTACACATGACTTTAAGCAAATGGCATTATTTAGGAACTCTGCACTCTTTGGTTAATATGACATTCAAAGGTGCTCCTTTACAAGCCTAACAGGGCCACTTGGTGCACACAAATTAGATACTTTTGGAAAAGGCCACTAGGAATGGGTGCAAGCAAATCGATACATGAAATATTAGGAACCATGGATGGGCCAGTGACATAAGCAACAAAGAACAGGCCATTGGGTACATGCCACGAAACAGAATTTTAGCCACTACTCCAAAATAAGTAGGTGTGAAAGTGTAGGCACCCTACTACAGCACCACAATAAGTAACAGGAAATGCATGGAGAAAAGGAAATAAGAAATGGTGGCTGCAGTCCGACTACAAAATTGGCATGCAGAGAAAGAAGAGTGAAGAGAAAGAGACAAGAATGCCCATCAAGTTCAGAGTGCAGAGTGACAGGGCAAGGAAGCTGTTGGTAACAGCAAACCAACACTTCTAACTATTGGGGTCTTCAGTAGAACAGACTGTAGGGCTACTTGAGTTTGCATCATGAAAAGCTAAGCTTAGTGTTAATAAGCACACACACAGACATGAAGCAGCCAAAGACAAGCACCACCAACAACTGTTTATTGAGGAAGACTCTCACCGATGTGTATATATATTTTCGTGCATGCACAGCAACACTTCCTGAAGGCAGATGGGGAACCCACGAGACTGACACCCACAGATGCAAACTATGGTCTGCATGAAAGAAAACTCCAAAGAATGCAAACCTATCAATTCCACACTAATATAGATTAAAGGGGTCCCTGAAACGCATTTTACGCACATTGATTTTATTGCACATTTGCTTTGTGTGGGACTTGACGATGACCGAAACACCAGTGAAAGCGGCGAAATTGAACCGTATTATATTTTAATTTGTACCTGAAATCGGTTTCCGCGCTGACTGCAGCGCCATACATCAACAGTTTCTCAGAGCGGATATGACATCACCATGCTGCTTTGCTGCAGGTTCTGATTGGCCGGGAACAGTAGGGAATAAAAATATACATCGCACATATCGATAATGCACCGAATATAAGAAATTCCAAATTCAGAACGCGTTTTCTGCTTGCTAAAGGTACAAATTTGGGCATTACAACTTCATTTTGCTTGTAACTGACACAAGGATCGCTGTGCGGCCCACGTGGTGGTTGTGGTAGGAAGGCCACAGAGGGCAGCACGGTTCCGGTTCTGCAAGATGTAAGCCGCGTTTTGATTGGAAGCAGCATGCACGCCTTGGGATGCCGATATCTGTCGTCTGCTTTTATTTTGAATTTGTAAGTTGAATAACTTGCGTTTGCCTGCATCGATCTCGAAAATTCTTTTTGCATTTACCTCAGGACAATACAACGAACCCGTTTCGATGCAAAACTCAGCGAGTAAAATACGGTTTCAGGGCCCCTTTAACTCAGCCTTTCTTATGTGGAAGGCTTCTAAAGCTCTGTGCCTTTTCTACTTTTGCCCAGGAATTTTGTCTGCTTCAGCTAGGGCTCACAATTACACGCACTTACATGCACAACTAAATGTGCATGCTTTGTTTCTCGTTGATTTACTTTCAGAGCATGCTCCTTAAGACAGTCGTGCACTGTACATGAGTATTCCTTCATGAAATGTCCAGTTGGTGTCATTTGATTCCTCTGTCATTCAGGAAGGTACATCAGCCAAACTGAGCGACATGTTATTGACCGTCTTAAGGAGCATGCTCTAAAAGTAAACCAAAGAGGAGACAAGCATGCACATTTAGTTGTGAATGTGACTGTGAGCCCCAATTCAAGGAGAAAAAATCCTGAACAAAAGTAAAAGCTTCACAGCTTGGCTAGCTTTAGAAGCATTTTACTTAAAAAAGACTGAGTTAATCTGCATTAGAACCGAATCAATAGGGTTGCATTTTTTTACAATTTCTCATCATGCAGACCATTGCTTCATTTGTGCTCGTCAGACTCATGGGTTCCCCTACTACGCTCAGAATGTGTTGCTGTGCACATGTGTGCGTGAAAACGCATATACACATGGGTGAGTCTTTTGCAACAAATAGTTGCTGGTGGCACCTGCCCTTGTCTGCTCCATCTCTTTTTATGGGTGTTTTATTTGAGCTAAATTGAACTTTCCATGAAGCTGAGGTGTTACACACTTGAACCACAATATGACTGTGAGGCATCCTGCAGTGTGGGAGTTGAGAAATTTCAGCCCCTTAGGTTTCTTTAACACGCACTGACATTGCACAGTATACAGGCCTCTAGCATTTTGCCTCCACTGAAATGTCACCACCACAACCACATTTAAATCCACATCTTTTGGGCCAGCAGCCAAGCACTGCAACCTCTGTACCAACGCGGCAGCAACAGGAAGTCAATGAAGTGGGCTAGACAAAAATGACAAATTAGGCAATAAAGTGTGCTGCTACACTGTTTCATTACTTATGACATTAATGTTAATGTTTGCCGTAATATTGGTTTCATGGAAATATTTTGTACTCACAATATCTTCATTGAGGAAATAACATGGCAGGGTAAGTGGAGGGTCTTTTTTGCGGTGACTCAGTGTGCTGTGCAGAAGAACTGCAACTCTTTCAGAGTCAAAAGTACTGTTAGGACCAAGCACTTCTTCCATGCACTAAAGGAAAAGAAAGATAAACAAATATTTACTTCACTATTGCCACACATGAATGCATAATTGAAACTGGCATGCTTTAAATCCAAAAAGCTTAAAGACATGAATGTATAATGCACAGAACAGAGCAGTTTGCATTTACTACATGTGCCCAAGGCTGGCAGAAGCCCTAAACTTGTCTACATTTGATTGTTGCACATCATGTACCTCAGATACCACTATACTATCACAATAAGCCTAGGAATAAAGCACCGCATGCATTGAATATTAGCTGATGCATTGGTTTAAGGTTAGATGAGAATTCAACGAACATTATAGAACACTCATTGTTAGTGCTACCTTTTCTCTGTTGTTTGCACTCCTCTGCTTCCTGAGAATTTCCTAACCAAGCAATACAAGAATTTCCTTCTTTAACTTACTGCCAGCTCTTGTAATGCAGCCTCGGGCTCAACATCTTCCGCAACAACCACATCAACTGAAGCTTCAGTCGTTTCCTTATTTGTAGTCATCCCCTGTGCCTTTCGTAGCCACCTATGACGCCTTGCTTCCGCAAGGCGCGACAGAAAGACGCTCTGAAACAGCGGATAAATGTAAAAAAAAATAAGAGTATGATTTGCCTGTCATGCATACAATAAAGCTGTGCTATGTGTTGTGGGTTCCTGTCATACTACAAATTTATTGAGAGCAAACTGTGAACTATGAGGCAAAGTACAGTCAAATGTCTTTATCAATTAAACCTTGTTAGTGTCAACTGTTATGTTGTCCAAGTGATGAAACTGGAGGAAATTTTCAACAGCTGGCCAATGCATGCCTGTTCCATCAAAAATGATACACTTAGCCCACAGCCCTCACATGTAAACAATAGCTAATACACATTTAGGATAGAATATCAGCACATGGAAAAGGAAATGGGCAGATACAGTCTATGTGCAAAGTAAACTATATCAATTAATGAAACTGCAACGCAGTTTAGCTGCTCCCAGCAGCTAAACGGCAGTTACAGATAATGAGCATTTTGAAGCATATATGGTGGTGTCATCAGAATGTGCTTGGTCGAGCACTGCAAAACCTTACATGTCATAATGTCTAACCATGACTTAGGATGTGTCATGTGATGTGAGAGTGCTTCACTTTAATGCTGTAAGCACTGCCAAAAATAAAAATTACACAGTGGCATTTGCTGTGGCAATCGTGACATTAGATGGTGTAACGGCCCACGCTCTCATGCTTACGGAACTGAAAATCCATGCTTACAAAACAGGTTTGTGGGAGTCTCAATATCACAAGGTATTAACTCTAAGCTAAGTGGCATTAGAACCATATGAGCTGCATAATTTTGTGAGTACCTGGGATAAGTTTGTAACTAATAAATGTCCACCTCCAACAAAGGATCATTTCTGAATCTAGGACAACACCAAAGCCAATTTAACCTGTCACAGCTGTCTGCATGTACATAAAAGCGTGCCATATCTGTGCACACAAGTTGCAAGAGTCTGTGACTAAATGGCAGCTAGCAAAGACAGCAGGTACATAAAGCACCCCGCAACCAACAGCTAGGCTGGCAAGTGCACCTCTATCAAGTCACGATGTAGCAATTTTAAATGTGTCTCTTCTTCATACATGCTATATAAATGACCTAGATATTTAATGAAAAGATCAGTAACGTTGATAAAAGCATCGATTGCCCATTCCCATGCCAAGCCTGCCTATTAGCAATAACAGTTCAGGCCAGGTAAAGTGGATAATAATTTCAAGTAAAACGAACTGTCGTTTGAATTTGACAAACGTGTTAGAAATAAGTGTGTTTATGTTCAGTGAATGGAGATTCTGAAAATGCCACATTGGTCAAGTGACCTCAGATAATGCAATATGGAGGAATCCAGATATGTAGAGCATTGCAGTGACAGCAGGCTAGTTATTTCAGTTGTTTTATTAGAAATACTTTGCAAAAATGACGCTGCACTTACCTTAGGGGATTTCACTCGCCCTTGCTTGTCTTGCCGTGCCTTTTCCCAAAGCATATTTGGGTAAGCTGCTACTAATGTCTCCCCTAGTGCATAATATTTCCATCGTCTTATTGCTGTGTTTGTGTCCTGAATGAGGTTGTTCTCACTGTAAATTACAAAAGAGCATTAGGATGGTTCTTTCTGCCCTACAGTTCCAAGATTTGTGCTTTGTCAATATTATATCAGAATCTAGTTTAGGAATACCATGAAGAGCTGTAGCACTCAACCCACCACCTTGATATTAAAAAAAGGAATTTTTAGAACCTTCACTGAACATAGGATATGACGCCACTTATATAAAACAAGCCTGGTACATATAAATTCTGAAAAGCTTTGAGGTTTTCAACTTATACACATTTTTGGTGCTTATGTCAGCATGTGACCTATTCTTTAAGTATACAGATGTAATCTCGTTGTACTTACTCAAGAAAGTGAATAATTTCATGACGAAGTTGTCTCATAATGCGGCGATGAGTGCTGTCAGTCATCTCCATACCAAAGAGAAGGGGTTGCACAACCTCAGAAAATACAGGCAGTTTGTTGTCTGGCGACCACTGGACGCTTGCGAGTGGCTCCTAAAAGGGACATGGGACCACTATATTAAATCATAACACTCAAAAACATGTGTAAATAATTCTTAGTCACCGTCTGTGTTTCCTTTATTGTGCTACATAATAAGAAGTTCAAAGACTGTATATACATAAATACACACGCATATATCAATCAGTCAATCAATCAACCAGCATTTATTTCACATAAAAAGTAATACACTGCGGATTAGTATGCAGGAGGAGGTCCTAAGGTTACAAACTGCAGGCGGGACCTCCTATGTTAATACACTACAAAAAAAAGCTAATGAGAAATTGTAGCAAGTACACTAATAAATGACCAAGTTTTATTGCTACATACACAAAGTAGAAGCAACAGTTATACAAACAATAGATAACTTTTTAATTTTTCCCTAAGAACATGCATATGCATTATTTCTTTTATATCTCAAGTGGATTCCATAATGAATGGATGAAAAACAATGCTCATTTTGCCACAATTCGTGCGTACTTTGGGTGGCAGAAGGTTATTATGGACCGCGAATTTGGTTCTATTGCGATTACTCAACGTGGTGGCAGGAAAAGTGTCAATAATGAGAGTGCGGTGAAATATCTTGAAAATCAAAACACACATATAAAAACACAGTGCATCTGATCAGTGACATAGGGGTTACATAAAATAGCTGCAAACAGTGTCACAGTGGATGAGAAACAAGAATTAAGACTACGATAATAAAAAGGTGCCCTGTGACTGAAACAGCAAGCAATCATATTTCGATCATGATAGGACTTGGAAGGAACTTGAAAGCCAAACTATAGTAAAGACACAGTTGTACTCATATAGAACACTGAGTGAAACGCCGAGTGGAATATAGTAACAACACAAGCAGGTTTAATGTCACTAGTACAAGTTACACCAGTGCCACTACCCCTATTCATTTATATATCTATATTATTCAGATAGGAAAGCATAGAAAACTGCGGACAGTTCAGCATTTGCTTGCCATTTATAATGTACTAGAAATAGTTCCAGCAAGGCTCCTAGTCATATATTGGAATATGGATGTCCAAGGAATGTTCGGCTAATTTAACAATGGTGGCCATTGAAGGCAAGAGCAAAGGTTTTGCTGTATCACATGGCAAAATAAGGCAACAATGTTACAATTACACCTGCAGTGCTGTTTAACATTCTTGCTTCCTTTAATTAATTTTTGTTTTCCATAAAATGAAAAGAATTGATGAGAAAAGCTTCCCTAGTTCTCTTCCAGCTTTGTTGTCTATCAGCACTTCATTTCATTGGCGTGCTGTGATTGTGCAGCAGCAACTTTAGATGCTTAACTCAGTTCTGGTCTACTCAAAATTCCAAATAACTAGATCCATATGATATGAGTAAGCTGAAAGGTCATTTAGATATATGAAATTTCCATCATACAGCACGTGCAAAATAACATTTACACCTACAACGTGGCAAATGGCTGACAACACCGAAATGCCATCTTTGGCACATGGTCCCACAGATACACACACCAAGAAATTAACATGGCAAATAATATGTTACCAAGTAGCCGAACATAACCAACTAGCCACAACTGACACAAGTGCACCAGTTACACAGATCCAATCTCTGCATGTAGGCCCCACAACGTCAACTATAGTGCGAAAGCAACATTAAAATGAACACCTAAGCATAAGCCCTATATATACATGAACAATAGCTGGAGTTGTGACAACACAACTGCACAGCGCCCTCATTCACACACATGCTAAAGCAGCGCATGCCTGGCTTTTTTTTAAAAAAATCTGATAAAACAAGCACTAACAACAAGGTGAAGGGAAGAGACATTGGGGTTTGCTTCTTCATTTCTAAGGCTGTTTTTCCTTAAGTTCGATAATGTACAGCTCCCAACTTCTTTAACTGGACAGCGCGAGCGGCGACCGTTTTGTGCATCAGCACCACATGACGAGCCAGCTTGCAAAAGGGTCGAGGCTATGCACCTGCCGGTGCAACACACTCGGTTTTGACCATCGTCTGCTAGATTGTTCTTTTTTGTGGTAGGCATGCCTTTATCAGCTTGATTGAGACAACAGACAGCACGACTAAGCGAATTGTTTTGCTTGTATCTTGTGTTCTGAAAATAGGCGTCGATACTATTCACTCTTATATGACTAACCTAACCCACAGCATGCAATAACATGCAACAGCATGCTACATGCATGCATGCCAATTTCATTTGTGCTATCTGCCTACACAAGAGAACCTGCACTATGAGCTGGAAAAAATCACCCACCATGCACAAAATGCCAGAGATAGCTCACTTTACACTGCACACTTTTCGGCTGACCAGCCAGACGGCAGGCACTTTATGCTTAAGAACTATCAAAAAGACCACACCCGCTAAAGAAGTGGCTGAGTGAACCGCCACTGTCTAATGTAGTTGATATAACAGCGCTGCAACAACCCTTGGGCTCACTGTGTTACAAGAAGACTGCACACATTCGAAACATAAGTCCGTGCTACCATAGTTGCAACAACCTCAATTCCCAATAACACAACGCGCAGAGGCGGAAAGTGAGCCAACCCTTTTTCTCCTCTCTTCTTGTTGGCCAGCTACACGGATAATTTACTGAGCTTAAACATGTGATGTAGTGTAAATACACTGGGGAATGCATAAGATATTATTATCCTTTGCATACGTAAACATGGGCCAGGGGAGAAGCAAGCTTTCACTTGACAAAACGGCCTCATGTCCTGTAGTGCCTCCTACAAAAGCATTCACTTTTGAAACATAAGTTGTTGTCAAAAGTCTGCAGCTAAGGAAGATCTTCTCATTAAAGCACACAATATCATGAACTTTACAAAAACACGGCTGCTCACTGACTTGCCCAGTGAGAACAACGTCATTTACCCTGATCACAACATTTTCAACTGGTGCTTTCTGCAATGACAGGCCACATTGTCCCACATCGGAAAGAGCCAATCCTGCATCACAAAACTTCTGGCTAAGCACACAAGGTGCGCCGCATACAGGCGGAATTTTGGTGTCTGCATATCCTGTTTTCGGTGTGCCATCATCATTCCAGAGAACATAAGATGTGTTCGTCTAAATGAAATCACTGACAGAAAACGGCACATTTCTGAAATTAAACATTTTTTTTTACTTTGGCAAAGCATTTTTTGCCTCCATTCGCATTGTCCAGTGGTGACGTGCTGGTCCATGCTTTCTCACTTGGTCCACAATATGGATAAGCATATGCATTTTTGGAAAGATTGCTTCATTTCCATAGCATTCAATAAACAATTGATGGTGGCTGGCAATGAGTTCCTCTAAGTCTCCAACAGCCTCTGCAGTCAACACTGGTGATAAAATTATTTGTGTAATCTGAGCAAGTTGAATGAGACATCTCATGTTAATTGTGTCCTCTGGAATAAATTCCTCTACAATTAGTGGGAAATGGAGAATCATGACAAGGGAGGCACTTGCAGAAGAAACTAGAGTTAAATCTTTTTCAATCTGCCGTGGCCTGTCACTTGTGGAGACTGCACGGTGAAACTGAAAACTAGTGAGAGCTGTGTTAATTTGCTTCCTTGTGAACCATTTCTTTTCCCGGATAGCAACACGAAGAAAAAGAGATATCTCTTTTGGCACGACACCTTCCAGCAAGAGATGCATGGGATCATATAATATATCTTTTGTTAAGGAGAAAAAAGGAACAGACGTCAGCACTGAATCGCTGTTGATTCCAGATTCTTTGGACAGTTTCTGTTTTTGTGCGAGATCTTCACAGTCATTAAGATTCTTAACCAGCATCCTGATGCTGCCCTCTGTTCGAAGATTGCACTGGCCATGGCGGGAGTACAGTACATAGTCTGCCGTAGGCACAAGACATGTGCGACAGGAACGGTAAACTACACGACTAAATGACTGCTTAAATCCTGCCAATGAGTGTGTGGCCAATGCATCTCCTGTGATTGTCATGAGTGCACCAAAAAATCTTTCAGAACCCTTATCTGTCTCAAAAACAACACCTTCATTTGCAAGCAAATTCAATGAATGCAAAAAATCATCAAAAAATTTTAGCCGTTCACTATGCTGCTTTAAACTTGCTGTGTGGCCAGTGCCAAGCAAGAAAATGTTGCTTAGCTTGGATCGCTTCTGAGGTGGAAGGTTCAAGAGAGTCACGTAAAACATGCTGAGCTTTCCCTTTTTACCTCTCTTCATACCAAGTGGGTTTGAGAGTTCAACGTCATCATAGTATACACTGAGCAAGATAATATTTTCTTTTTGCTTTTGAAACACTGGGTGTGAACAAAACCTTGCCCCATCAGTGAAGTCACGAATTATGCCGTCATCTTGTGTTCTGTTAATTTTTCTGACATGGGGAACAATGTCAGGGTGGTTAAGCAGGACATTTAAAAGATCAAGAAGCTTTATGATATAGGCTTTTTTCCCTCCAGTAAGCATAACTTCAGTGGGTGGCACAAAAATTTTTGCATTCTGATAGAGTTTCTTCCTGAGGCGGTCATTTTTTATGCTTTCGGTGTTGACAGGAACTCCAACTGCATTAAACATGCCATCTACCTCCTGAACAACATCATCCACAACCGTTTTAGGGCACCTGTGATGGCCTTCAAGACGCCTGCAAAGACTTGTCAACATTTTACGCACCACAGCTCCTTGCTCAGTTTCAGTCAAATCTTCAGAAGTGATCTGCATACTGCCCTCATTATCATCAGACAAGATCTCCTGGCTTAAGTCAGTGTGACTTGCCCACTTTCTTTTGCACACTCTGTGATGCTCCTTGTAGTGTGTGAGGAAAGCAAACTTAGAGTTGCACAATGTACATTCAAAAATTGAATTTCCACTCTGGTGGGTTTTTGTGTGGCTGGCAAATACACTGAATGCATTGCAAAAAAAGCCACACATATAACACACATGCTGTCCAGTCAGAGAATGCAGCACCTTTTCTGCTTGTCTGCTTGTGGTCACTGCTCCGCATCGTGTAGCCTTTTCCACGAGGGCGGTGTTTTCTAGTTGATCAGTACCTGCATTTTTTCAAACAGGTGTAGAAGCACAAAACTCCCTCACTAGCAGCTAGTACGTAATTTGACTGTGCTAATTATGATACAGTGACATTTAAAACCACTTCAACTACTATCACTCTGAAGTTTACAGTACAATTGTCATTTACAAACAAATGCACGCAACAAAGTTTTAAGCACTCAAAAAAAATACTGAAGGAAGATACATTATGAGTACTTGGAAAACTGTTACAGTTGCAGAAAAAATGCACTGTTACAACTTTCGAACAAGAATTTTAACATATTTTAGTGTATTGAAGACTGGAAAATTACTATGACATGAATAAATGATTCTGTAGCAAGCCTTGGAAAGATGTTACTCAGGACAGGCAAACCTGAGGATTCGTACCATGTGGTTAAAGGAGCGCTGACACAAATATTTCTGTCTGATATTTTCTGTTGCAATACTTACGTGGGGACATGCTATCCATAATGTACATGGCCCATCAATTGCTCCAGTGCACCATAGATAATTATTTACATACTGTTTACTATCGACAAGTATGAGTTTAGGTTTAGGAGAGCTCTGAAAATGGCAAGCCAATGTTTTTCAAATATTTAGTGTTAGCTAGAAGAACTTCATATAAGTAATATAAACACTTCTTGCAATTTTAAAGGATAAAGAAAGGTGGATGTGAATGCATGAGACATCTCAATAATGCTGCTACATGGTAGTTACGGTTGCTGCATAAATGCACTGGTTTTATTTAGTAAGAAAATACAAAAAAATGATTATATTCAAAATAATCAGTCTTGTTAATAGCAATGGGCAGCTTTGAAGCAGACTGCGTTCATAGTCGTTTGCTTTTGTTATTTGACCTGTCGAGCAATTTTTGAATTTGACTCCAGAATTGTAGTGGCACACTTTCCCCTCCAGTGAATGTAGCACTTCATGTAGCTGTTATATCCCCTAGCTTCATTACTATCACTGCCATTGTGGCCCCAACAATTCAGAGCAGCCATTATTTTAACGCTGCCTATTAACAGAAAGAGCTAAAGGTTAATAGCATTACTGCCATTAAGTAATACATATAAACCCGATATCTTTTAATGGATTAACTCCACAAAAATTTATGTTGTTTCAAAAACTAAGAAAACATACTGTACATGGGCATCTGCAGGGCTCTTTGTTATGGGGGGCAAAGGTTCGCTGCAGTATCCCCCCATATTTCGGTCAATACGCAGTGCAAAGTAAGGGCATCGGGCAGATTTGGCAACCTTTCAGGTGACTACGGAAGGTGGTGGCATCCTTCCCCTGTGCGCACGCCTATGATAATGTACAATATAGGGAGGCAGTTTCTTCAAGTATTCACATTCTATTGGTAAACACTATTTGGACAACACTAGCTTTGTGTGGTTTCATTCCTGCTGTTGGTACAAGTGTGCAAGCAGATGTAAACCTTTTAGCATAGCCATAAAATATGAAACTATTCAAAAAGCAGTACTTGTAACTTACCATGAAGTCCCAATCAAGTGCGCTGCTCTTTTTTTCGAGATATTTGAAATTGGTGCCACTGACCGAGCAAGTGCACCCTTGCCTCTTTTAAAATCCTGTTTACTGCAGCGCACATCGAGGCCAGGTCGCTTGAGAATTTTTTTCAGTTTTTCAAGAAATTTTTAAGATAAGTTATCAGAAACGATATAATTAAGTAAGAAAAATAACTGTTGTAAAGATGCACTTGTGCTAAGGCCTCATAATGGTTGCACCATAGCCGTACACTTCTCATCTCGATAGACAGCCATGACTGTAGTTGGGAGGCAATAGGCTTCATGAGATGCCATGTTCATTGGACCAGAGTGATCTAGAGTTATTCTAGGTTGCTCTAATCAGACAGATGGACACGAGACACACCAGTTGCTAGTGTAAATTATTGGTGCTGCTCGGGCTTGTGGGCTGGCAACTTGTGCATCCAACTACGGGGAGTTGTTTGACGGCTTCAAGAGCAATGTCATTGAATTAAAGCAGTAAATAGACATTTATTCCATAAATATTAATGAAAAGAACCGCACTTCATTCTTTTTTCTCTCCAGCTGTTCCACCACTATATTGAATTTTTGCTTGCAACTAAACAAGGACCCCTTCCCACACGTTCATCGAATTATCTCTTGCCAAAGGGGCAGCACTTTCTTGGGATTTTACGGTATGCCATTGATCTTAGACATCGTACTTCATAAGTGCCTGCGAGACGTGAATATCCCGACAGGTTTGTAAGCAGCAGTGAACTGTGGAGGGAGTCCATCTTTTTGATTTGTTAAAGGAAACAACAACCAATTTATAAGGTACCTGTTTTTGTTTATTTCAACAGAAAAATTAGCAGTCAGAGTGTCCAATCATGGAAAAGCAACTTGGAAAATGGTGTGAAACATTTTTTTAATCAGAATTTTTTGCCTATGGGGCCTCATGCACAGCACATACTGCAAGCAGTGGCTGACAGCTGTAGAGTGTGTTTGCACGAGGTTCTGTGGCAATACAGCGCATGTATGCAGCACCTTCGAGACGCCGCGTGCTAGCGCCACTTCTCAGAGTCGACTCCTTTTACTTTGTACAAAGCTAATAACAGGGTAGGGATGCATTTTTTTGTACCAACTGCAATTTTAGACCGAGTTATGGACGTCTGAACAGCAGCCAGCAAAGTACAGAATGCTGTATCAATGCTTCACCACCAGGCTATGTCACATTTTAGTTGGCGCAATTTTCATTGTCAATTTAGAGATACAAACCCTATTAAAATCACAAAAGGGTGCTTAAATCGATTACTGTAATTCAGGTTTTTTCAAAGTGCAGAAAGTCCGTTAACACGTTCTGGAAAGTTGTTGGTCTCTTTAAGGTTGTTGCCAATTTTAATTGTTGGCTCTGCCCTGCATATGTATAACATTTGTTAGACTACTGTGACAGTATTACTTGGCATGCTTGGCATGCTTGGTATACTTGGCATGCTTGGCAAGCAAATTTATACTATGAGTCACAGTTCACAAGAGCAAGGAAAATGTTTTGATGAGATGCTTACTTACCAACAGTGAGGTGTGCAGGTCCTCTTCCTTGATTTTCTAAGGTTGCTCTTGAATCTGATGGCTGGCTCAGCTCTGCAGAGATAAAAAAATACATTAGGCTCTCAAAATCACAGTGCCCTACAAAAAGCACTTTATCCCACAAGTGATAGTTCACAAGACCCAGAAACAATTATATCCATACAAGGTTCATACCATTGCCAGCAGCTTCTGTTTGATCAGTTGGGGCTGCTCTGGACGTTGATGGTGGGTTTGGCCCTGCACAGAGACAGCACCAGGCTACCGTAAAAATTATTTGCGGTGCCCTAGAGGCATTTCATTTACTGTAGAGTCATAGTTTACAAGAGCCAGCGAAATGTTTATATCCTGACAAGTTTAATACCTTGTGCTGCTTCTACTGGTTGATTTAGCAGGGTTGCTGTGGACACTGGTGGTTGGCTCAGCCCTGTGCAAGTACAAGATGCATTAACTACAGTAAAAAATTCTTTGTGGTGCCCTAGAGACAAACCATTTACTGCATGAGTTACACTTGCAACAGCCAGCAACATAATAACGTCACCACAGACCTGGCAATGTTTGTACTCACCAGCAGCTCCTTCTGCTTGATTTGGCCCAGCTAATGTGGACGCAGATTGCTGGACTGGCCCTGCATGGTTAAAAACACATCGGGCTAGTATAAAATCTATTTGCAGCACCATGGAAAAAAACAAAATGCAGTCTATATGGAGGTTCTAATATTGAAATCTCATGTGTAAACTTTAGTTGAGTGAATGATACAGATTACATTAAAAGTGAATGTCACAGAACTTGAGCACATCCAAAGGGTGTACACTTCGTGAGCACAGATGCATGCAGTGAATGGTGCCAATGTATATTGACTAATATTACAGTTTCAGATCCTTTATGCTGTCAGCGCACACTTTTGAAAGTGGTGCTGCCATTTGTTCATTGAACATTCAGTTTTTCTGTCACTACGTTAAAGCTTCTTCATTAATACTTTTATTCAACATTGTGTGCTTGCATAATGCACATTTGGTTCGATGTAAAATTTCCCTGAAAATCTGCTGACGATTCGGTCATGACGTGCACGTATGTTTCGCGAATTGCAGGCACTATTTTTTTTTAATATTTGCCGATGGTCAAATATATAGGGCATTTTTGAAATTTTAATGTGCAAATTCTCGTGTGAAAGAATTTTTTCAATCAGATGTATTAGCTATAAATTGAATTGTATTTCAGCAACTCTGAACCGGAGACGAACATCGAAACTACATCTGTTGGAGTATCTAAAGCAGTGATAATGAGTTACATTCTTCACCAACGTTAGGAAAGTCAGCCTCATACATAATTGCTCGTTTTTGAGCAATATATGACAGATCGATTTTCTTCGCTTCAAATGTACCTTTAGATGCAGCTTAGAGAAGTTTCCCATTGACGAATCACAAAATCGTGAACAATATAGTTTCGCTCCGACAATTTAATTGTGACCATGCATTTACATGCTATACGAGCAAAAGGATCCTCCGATCCATCTTTCACAAAGCCAAAGCTTATACGCGACACTCGTTCGAAACGGTGCTATGTTTGTACATCGCACAACACAAAGGATAGAAAAGAAAATCACTCACCCAGTCGGGCGTGGTTCACAGGGCTGTGACCGCAGTAGGCGCACCACGCAACTTGATATGGCACACCTGGCTGCCCTGGCTGACGGCTGTCCGCGAGCAATCTGATATAGCCATCGCACTCGCACGAGCTATCATAACTGCAAGCGCCTCTCCGTATCCCCTTGACGTCAGTGGATGTGTACATCTTGAGGCACTCAGCTAGTCAAAATACGCATTCCGTATACAGTTCCTGCGGCACAGAGGCTGATCGGCGCAGCCGAAACGATGAAGCACGCCAAGACGACCGGCACCGAACTCTCGACGAACAAAGCAAGAAGTTACGCAAGGAGCGGGGGCAAAAGACACATGCGAGAGAGACAAGCGTAGGGGGAAGAGATAACGGAGAGAACGCGTTCAAAGGCGAAAAAAAAAAAAATCTCCCTCGAGCGTCGAGTTTCGCTCTCGCTTCTCGCCGCGGCATCGCGGCGCCGCTCACAATTTCGCGCCAAGACCGACGGGCTGCATATAAGCGTTGCGTTCGCTCGGAGCATTTTCGCGCCAAAAAACGAAGGGCTCCATACAAGCGGTGCTTCCGCGCGCGGCCGCATATAGCGAGCCCAGCCTCGCGCCGTAGAATTTGTCACGCTTAATATCGGCTGAAAGACCGCTTATATACCGTACTTTGTGGTGGAATGGAAACGAGCCGTTTATGTACCGGACGTTATACGGGACTTGACTAAGAGTGTATCTACTTGCAGTGATTAAAACAAATGCATACCACTTAAGAGGACTTGTACGGGCTTGCAAGAACATATTCATCACCTACAGCATGCTGTTCTCTCCTTGAGCGCCTTAAGCAGCACCAGCGCCATCACTGCGTGCATACATAACCAACAACACAAAACGTTAATGAATTTTCAGAAAAAACAGAGTTCAGCCGGCACATGTAGTACACAACAAACATGGTGTGTTTTGGCAATAAATGCCCTGAAATAATAAGCATGCAGTGCTTTAAGAATAGGTATTAATGGACTTAAGAAAGCTTGCTGGTACGGATCCACATTGAAAAAATACCACTTATGAAACATGTACACAGAAAGCAAGAGTGAAGGGCGAGCACAGTCTGTGCATGAGTTTAGTTAGCACTGTTCTTTGAAGTATTAGTGAAGTAACAGCTTCTTGCAGCTTATTGTAGAAATGCCATTGCAGACCAAATTGCACACATGTGTTTCACAAATACAAGGTCATAAATGTAAATTGCCAAACGGATTCCTCATGTGGAGATGATTACACCAGCACTTGTAGCAAAAATTTTTTTTAACTTGTTCGATGAGGATTACGTGTTCCATGTATATCTGACAGTTAAGCTATGCAAAAAATAGTGTACTGCATAATGAATGTTAGCCTTTCAAGAAAGTAATCCTTCTTGCCCTAGAGCCAATCCACATGCACATATTGCATGCTCAAAGCATTGCTACACTTTCATTCTTTTTTTTTTCTTTATTGTATTACCACTTAACAAAACCACCAACCCTGTTCTCCAACCTTCAGCAAACACAGTTGACATAAAAATGAAAGCTCTTTTCCAACTGACAACCTCATAAAAATATTAAAGCTATGTTTTTACCAACTTCACAGAACACCGCATCTTAGTTGCACATCGTGCAAATAAGAGCACACTTTCGGTATCATGCTGTTCAAAAGTGAATGAAAAAATAAATAAGAGAACCGTAAAGTACGAGTGAGCTTCTTTAACCCACGTAAATTTGCAAGCCATAACACTGTGCAGCAAGATTAAAGCTCCTGTCAATTTCTGGAACAAACAGTTACACGCAGCGAGGTAGTCGGAGGCGCCGCTAAGATGAGACGTAAGCCACAAACCAACACTGAATGCGCGTGACACCGCTGTGTTTTTCTACCGTGCCCCCGTCCACTCCACTGTAGTTTCTTTGCACGTTGGTTCATTTTACTGAACTTGCGGAACTTTTGTTTAGTCTCCAGTGCGAAAAAGCTACGCGATGACCGAAAGGTACTAGTCGTCACGTGGAACACTCCTTTTCATAGCGACAACGCATTGTGTCAAGAAGCTTCAGACGATCATAATGTACCTAGTACAGACAAGGAATAACAAAGCCATGACCTGAACTTTGCCGGAGCACAGGCACGCGTAACGCAATGATTCTTGATCGCCATCTTCTGGCTGGAATCAGCGGACATGATAACCGCGCCACATAATTTTTAGGTACTCAGAAAGCAAAGCCCAGCACAAACATACCTGCCATGCTCGGCCCATCATTCCGCTTTACCACGCTGTCCGGGCTCTCTTAACGCAGTGAATATGCTGGTTACATAATTCAGCGGCAGTCTTGGGCTTACCGAAGCTGGGCATCCGCTGTGCACTCTTCAGCTCTGGGGTCAACAATGTAGCCATTCGGCGACAGTCTCGTCAAACGTCGGAGGCTCGGGCTAGTATACTAGCGCAGTCACTGCTGCGACGCGCATTGCGAGACGATGAACGCTCACCAACGAATCGCACAATCTACTTGAATAACACATACACCAATGTGGTAAAAACACAGCACTGAGCGCGGTGACAAAGATGTTGTTGTCCCTCTGTTGTGGCTGCCGTAGATGACGTCGACGCAGCGTCCGCCGATTACTACATGCCCTACAACGTTACGGCACATGGCATATATGCTCTTGGCGACTGTCAACGATGATAAAAGCACAATAAGCGCGCATACTTGCGATAAACACGGTAAAAAGCACAAGCACAGAGCAAGCACGTTGCTCCCACCCGCTGCGCCAACAGTACTGTTACAACCGCTGCCTTACGTTGAAACGTAAAACTACACAGGTGGCGGTAGTGTAGTGTTATTATAAATAAAGGTTTTGTTTTTAAACCAAGATGTATTCGCAATTCCGCACGCAAGTTTGGGACGTTTGCATTCTTTTCTCTTCCCGCTGTTCGCATACAGCTCACAAGATATGCATTTTTCAGTTTGAGAAGCGAGCGAGTGACAACAGAGTGCCAACTTGGGACATCTTGTACTTTATCTAAAACAACACGAACACTAAATAATTTTGTCCTGTCGTTTTTTTTTTTCTATGTGAGCGGTTAACCATGTTTTTATCTTCAGCACTTAGCGATTCCCAAACGCTCCCATAAGGCAGCACCCATCTCGGAGTTCCATGTCTGATACGTCATTGCCGATCTTGAAGGCAATGCGTTTTGTACTCCAAGTGTCAAATTCTTGTTTCACAGCGCCATGGAACAAGAACGAAGGGTTTGATTACTTTCCCCGTGACTTGGTAGGTGGATTGTATAGGTTCATAGCGGAATAAGACGTGTCATCTGCAACCCATCCGGCGGCACGGCGAAGTGTCTCGGGGAATTAAAGGGGGTGAAAGGCTTGCAATGCTGCGCCAGAGCAGGGTGTGGGGCTGCGAGGGAGTTATGCTGTGGTGGAGAAGGGTGCATCTGTGAGGGGGAACGGGTCGTGCACGTCCTCGCTTGCCTCTCCCCTTAAAAGAGTGATGGTGAGGGAGGAGAAGGAAGGAGTGTGGGGTGGGGGTGGGGGAGAGAGCGAGAGTGTAGGTCGGGAGCCCCTTTGAAGAGATCTGCTTCGTTCCAGACATACGGAAGAAAGGATCACCCCGGGACTCAGCATCATGCTTTCTAACTCATGACCAGCTGTTCTTGCATATCTGACTATTAAAGCTCGCTATATGGGTCGAATATGGGAGTACTATAGACTGTCCTAAATTTGTACGTTGCCCTCAACATCAACGTTTCGATCGCCTTTCGTGTGATCGCGAATGCGACTTGCTTAGTGAATGTGCCCTGCCTCGAAATTTAATTAATTTTCCACAAGATTTAGAAGTGCATTGGAATGAAAACTGGATATAGTTCGAAATTTTTTAACATTACGGCGGGATCTCTTTATGACTGGCCGCGACGTGTTTTGTCGTTAGGAAGTGGAGTTCAAATCCTTGAATACTTCTGTCACTTGGAGTCATTGTGTGCGCGGTCATTTGAGTGCCTAATGTATACGTGATGCTAAAACACATTAGTTATTGCTACTCATATTTCCTGTGGTTAACATACATGTCAACTGCGTGTACATGCACATTGTCATCAATTTTAGAGTTCTTACTATAACACGAATCGAAAGTTTTATGGAATAGGTGCTCTTTAGCGTTTAGGACAACTGAAAGAAAAAAGTTGCATGTTTAGACATGTAATATACACTAACACTGTGGCATTTTATTAGAAATCTTCAGATATCATTTTTGCTAATGTGTTTTGACATTAGGAAGAGCAGTTGAAACTCCGACTACTTCGGTCATTGGAGATTTACATGTGCATTGTCATTTGAGTGTCTAATGCATGCGTAATGCTAAAACGCATTAGTCCTTGCATTTCTAATGTCAGTCTAATGTCACATGAGGAATGCATTAGGTAGACATCAGAAACTCAATTTTCATTTTCATAAGGGCAGTCTCAGAGTATTGCGTGAGGTGGTCAACTGCCACAATAACCCAGCACTTTCCAGCAGCTGTCATGGGAAGGGGTCGGTACAAATCAATGCCTACCTGCCCAAAAGGCGTGCTAGGACAAGGTAAAGGCTGCAGACCCGGCGGCGAAAGGCGAGGTGTAGATTTCTGGCGCTGGCAATGGGGGAGGGAGCACACGAACTTCTGAATGTAGAGGTACATTCTGCGCCAGTAGTACCGCTGTTGAAGGCGCTGGTAGGTCTTGAATATTCCTGGGTGTGCACACCGTGGATCGGTGTGGAAAGCCGTGAATATTTCGGAACGCAGGCTGCGAGGTACTACTAACAACCACTGGCGGCAATCGGAGCTGTAATTGCGGCGGTGGAGGAGGTCGTCGCAAATGGCGAAATCTTGAGCTTGACAGCGCCTTTGCGCGAGTGGTTGGCGTCGATGGATTAGACAGCAAGACTATTATGGAGGCTATCCACGGGTCCTTGCGCTGCTCGGAGGCGATGGTGTCAAGGTCAACAGAAGAAATAGTAACCTCGGATACTGAGCAGCGAACATTGTCGTCAGCCAAGGGACAGCGCGAGAGGGCATCGGCGTCCGAGTGTTGCCGTCCACTGCGGTACAGCACGCGGATATCGTAGTCCTGCAGGCGAAGCGCCCAACGTGCAAGACGGCCGGAGGGATCCTTTACTGACGACAGCCAACAAAGGGCGTGGTGGCCCGTAACGACATCAAACGGGCGACCGTACAATTAAGGTCGAAACTTCGCAAGAGCCCAGATGATCGCCAGGCATTCGTTTTCCTTGATGGTGTATTTGGTCTCGTCTTTAGTAAGCGTACGACTTGCGTATGCCACAACATACTCAGGGAACCCAGATTCGCGCTGCGCAAGGACAGCGCCGAGGCCCACACCGCTAGCGTCCGTGTGTACCTCTGTTGGGGCCGTGGGATCGTAGTGGCGCAGTATGGGAGGAGACGTCAACAAACGACGGAGCTTTAGGAACGCGTTGTCGTACTCTGACGACCACGACTCGAGGGGCCCGTTACTTCCGAGGAGTTTCGTTAGCGGCGATATTATGGTGGCGAAATTCCGAATGAAGTGTCGGAAGTAGGAGCACAGTCCTACAAAGCTGCGCAGTTCCTTGACAGACGTCGCATTGGGGAACTCGGCCACGGCCCTAAGCTTGGCTGGATCGGGGAGAATTCCGTCCTTGGACACGACGTAGCCTAGTATTGTCAACTGCCGTGCCGCAAATCGGCATTGCTTTAAATTGAGTTGTAGGTCGGTGCCCTCAAACGCGTCAAAACATGTCGCAAGCATTGGAGGTGCGTGGAGAAGTCCGGAGCGAAAACGACGGCGTCTTCGAAGTAGCACAAGCACGTGTGTCATTTCAAGTTGCGCAGGACCGTATCCATCATGCGCTCAAAGGTAGCGGGCGCATTACACAGTCCAAACGGCATGACGTTGAATGCGTACAAGCCGTCGGGCGTGACAAAGGCTGTCTTCGGTCGAGCGTCATCAGCCATAGGTACTTGCCAGTATCCTGACCGAAAATCGAGCGATGAAAAGAATTCTGCTCCTTGCAGGCTGTCAATCGCGTCGTCAATTCGCGGTACTGGATAGACGTCCTTACGAGTGATCTTGTTGAGCCGTCGGCAGTCCACACCGAACCGTATAGAGCCGTCCTTCTTCGCAACAAGAACGACAGGAGACGCCCAGGGGCTGTTCGAAGGTCGAATAACGTCGCGTCGAAGCATGTCGTCGACTTGCTCGTTGATTACTCAACGTTCTGCGGGAGGTACGCGGTATGGACGTTGCCGCAGTGGCGGTTGGCTGCCAGTGTCGATGCGGTGCGTAACAGTTGACGTGCGGCCGAGAGAAGCTTCTGCGACGTCGAAAGAAATTCTTTTAGTAGGCCCAGAAGCTGGGAACGTTGGGCCGGTGTAAGATCGTCAGCAGTGGAGGAACCCTACACATCAACGGGTGACGAATGAGAAGTCGAAGCAGCACTGAGTGCGCTGGAACTGGAACAGTACGTATCATAGGGCGCGTCGATAACTTGTGCGTCTTCCAGGGGTTCCACTCTGCCAAGACATTCCCCTCGTATCAATACAACTACGCACGGGGATGGGTTCGTGACGAAAATTGCGGCGATGCCCTGAGCGAGCTGCACGGTCGCAAAAGGCACCAGCAAGCCTTTCCTAGTGGAAATGCGCTCAGATGGCAAAAAGAGTGCAACGGTGTCGGCGAGATCGGCGCAGTAGACCGACACAGCCGTTGTCGAGTTTTGAGGCCCTCTGGTGTCGTCTCGGAGCCGGTGGTTCGCTTGCCGGCGTCAAGTCTGAGAACGGGGAGAGTTCTAGCTCGGCAGGTGCGCAATGAATAACGGCGTCGTGACGCGAAAGGAAATCCCATCCCAGGATGACGTCATGAGAGAAATTACGATGAATTTGATAGCGTACAGAGTGCCCTGAATGACGACGCGGGCTGTGCATACTGCTGTAGGGCGAATATTTTGGGCACTAGCTGTACGGAGAGAGAGCCCAGAAAGTTTCGTCGTCACTTTTCGTATTAAGCTGCTAAGTTTTGCGTCCATGACTGATACGGCGGCTCCAGTGCCTACAAGGGCGGATGCGCGAACACCGTTGACAAACACATCTATTACATTCGATGGGCTCTACTGAGGGCTTTCACAGTTCGATAGCGTCGCAGCCCTTGCCTCGTGGACTGCGATGACTAGTTTTCCTGGTCTCGGCCGACCGCACGCGGCCGCATAGGTGACAAGGAGCGGCGTCGTGGAGACGGTGAACGGCGGGGTAGACGGAGCTGCCCGCAAAGGAGGTGACATAAGAAGAGGTGGATCGTAATACGGGCGGCTGGACCGGCTGGTGACGGGTGATGCGACTCGAGGCGGCTGCACGCGATCGCAATAACGTGCGACGTGTCCGGCAGTAACCACGCGCAAAGCAGATGGGACGGCTCTCGGAAGTGCGCCATCGGTTCTCCGGGGGCAGGTCCCACCCATGTCGCAGGCCGCGATGGACGGGGCGGCTGCTGATACGACCGCATGCTGGGCTGCAGCCGGGCCTTAGGAATGACTTCGGCGTAAGGAGGCGGCACACCCGTCTTGAAAGACTGAGGTCTAGCAACAACTTGGGCGTAACTAAGTGGAGCAGCAGCAGGAATTGGTTGGGGCGGCGTGGCTACAACTGGAGCATAACTCAGTGGTGCAGGCGCCAGAGGGTATTGGTGGTATTCGGGCATGACCCCAGCGATTTCCTGCTCAATCTCTCGGCGGAGGGGAGGCAGAAGTGTGGTCGGCGGCTGTTGAACATGCTGCGGTTGAGCAAAGGCCAGCAGAGAGAACTGGCGTGCAACTTCCACGCGTACGAATGCCTTGACTTCCGCGAGCAACGCGGAATGGTCAGAAGTGGCCGACAAGCCAGCGAGATCGGCGTTGCGTGATGGAGGGCGACGGGTCATCAACCGCTGTCGACGCAGCTCCTCGTAACTTTAGGCACAACGTTATGACCTCGGCCACAGTGCGAGGGTTTTTGGCGAGCATGGTGAAGGCGTCATCGTCGATACGTTTCATGATGTTCCTGATCTTTTCAGACTCCAACATGGTCGCGTTGGCCTTCTTGCACAAGTCGAGGATATATTCTATGTAACTCGTGAAGGACTCACCGGCCTGCTGAGATCGTTCGTGTAAGCGCTGCTCTGCTTGCAGCTTACGAACGGCGGGGAGACCGAGCACGTCGACAGTGGTGGTCTTGAAGTCGCACCACGTCAGGAAATCTGATGCGTGGTTGTTATACCATAGACACGCCACACCCGCGAGGTAGAATATCAAGTTGCTCAGCTTTCCTTCCTCGTCCCACCTATTGGGCACGCTCACGCGCTCATAAATCGTGAGCCAGTCCTCCACGTCGGTCCCATCCACGCCAGTGAAGACAGGTGGGTCTCGGAGACGACGGACACCGGGACGTGCGGTCGGTGCGGGCGGAGGCGTTTTCTGGGCGGCGTCCTGAGGCATGGTAGACGGCACTGTGCGGGAGCGAAGTTCCAGGGGCATAGAAAGAGGCCGAAGTTGTTGTGAGGGTATTCAGCACCTCCACCAATTGTAAAGGGCGTTTATTGAAGGCTGGCGTCAGGCCCGACCGGTAGCTTGATGATGATGATGATGGGCCTCTTTTATGGCGCTCACCCACTGAGGGGGACAGGCCAAGAAGACCGGTAGCTTGGTCAACGGCTGAAGGCACGAGCCCCGTGAGCGAGCGGCGAGAACGAGCAATGCGCGTTAGGGCCAGACCCACTAGATCACACTGGAGAGCGTGCCCCACTATATGGTTCGTTAGTTTTCGCTACAGTCTTCCTATTCGGCAGCAGTGCTAGCCGCCCACCAGCGAGCCCAACAAGGGGACGTTGGAGGTTTCAAAGACCTGCAGACGTCAGCTATACTCTGCAGCTATAACCCAATATATCCCAAGACTGGGCATACTACACAAGGTTAACCCTTGCCGCCAGGAAACTGGAGGTAAATGGAAGAGAGAAGACAGGACAGGTCGAAAGTGAGAGAGAAAGACGAAGATGAGGAGAGAGAGACAGGAAAAAGCGACTGCAGATTTCCCCCGGGTGAGTAAGTCCAGGGGTGCCGTCTACATGAAGCCAGCGCCAAAGGGGTGTGCTGCCTCTTCCGGGGGGCCTTAAAGGTCCAATCACGCGGCGTCGGCTCAACCTCCAGGATCCCCTTTTCCCTGGACACGGCTAAGCTACGCACGGTGAAGCGTGGGAGGGGGTCGTAACCGCCCGTTGGCTCGGGTCCGTGGTGTCGCCACACACCAAACGCCACCTTCCATTTTCCAGCCGCAGACATGTGTATCCTTCGCAGTAGCACATTTCATGTTTTCGCGAAAGAAGCAATGCGCCGACAGATGAGCGGTGCGCCAACAATGTCTCGGAAAAACATTGGCCGCGTATCTCCGTGCTTCACTGCAAATGTCTTCGAAAGACAATAGTCTTCTACCGGCCGTACTACATGAGAGTCCCGGTTCATCTGCGGTTCGCCACGAGCTTCGGGCGTTTCCTGAACACGCTTGAGACGGTGGGCATCCGCACGCCGGCGCTTCGCCGCTGCAATCTGCTCGTCGGTCTTTTCCCTGCATTGTCTGGGCATGTCCTGTAGAGTGCGTTCTATATCATCAAACGGCAATTTATGTTTTGCCTTCCCTCAGACAGCGCCCCGTCTATGTTGAATCGGCCGCATGTGGCTGGCAATGATGAAATGGAGGCAGCGCTGCATGAGATATGGACGCCATCTGGCCATGATATCAGGAAACCCAAGAAGCTTGCGTAGTACGCTGAGCTACTGGTAGGTGGCAGCACCGTGTCGTTTTACCGAAGCGTAGGAAACGTCCGCTTTTGCGCATCCTAACAAGCACTAGGGTCTTTAGAATTACGCATCTATGTATTATCTACTAAAGGAACACACCATCTAATACTTACGTATTGATGTTGCGCCTCAGATATGCGTAATATTTGCTTTTTGGTCGACTGTGATCACAATTATGAACGCAACTGGATGGTCGCAAGATGGGTGGTCGTTTAGGAAGTGGTTAACCATTCGCCATTCTACTGAATCGAAAAGCAGGACAGACACACACACAGAGGCGTGTCACACTAATCTTTTTTTCACGCAGGTACTTTTGCCGCCACTGGAACCGCTGCCTGTCAAATCCAAGTTCAAGCACGCGCGACGGCGGCACGCGGGCCGACACCATGCCCCCTCCGAAAGAACACTTTTTCAACGTCCGGACACCGCCGCGCACCTCGGTCGACGAAGTCATTGACGCGCTAGAAGCGCTCTTAGGAACACCTGAAATCTACAGTGTCCAACACTTCGGTGGCCTGGACTTTCATGTCGGTGTGAACTCGCTGGAACAGTTCAAGTCCTCCTAGACTGCGGCGGTCTTCGCCTTGGAACCAACGTTTCCCAGCTAATCCCGGTTGCTCGGCAAGGGGCCAGCATCACCTGCCTGTACCTGCCATCCTTTGTCCCAGACAATGAAGTCGTAAACAGCCTGAAAAGTTTTGGAACCATGTTGAGGATAGAAGAGGCTCGCTACAAGGATAGGCCGACTATCCGCACTGGCACGCGATGTATCAAAATGGACATGCGGCCTCATAACCCGCTCCCGAACATCGCACGGGTAAGCGGGCATAGGGCGACCTTCGAATACCGCGGCGTGCGCCGCCTTTGCCGGCGCTGTAACCTAGAGGGCCACATTAGGGCTCAGTGTGACACACGGTATTTCGTCAGGTGCGGAGTGTTCGGCTACCGCACTGACACGTGCACGGCGCCATGCCGGCGCTGCGGCGGCGCCCACGCATCTGTGGACTGTACCGCCCGGAAGTCGCATAGCATGGCAGCAGCCATGGAGGTGGACGAGTTTCCAGTACTCGGAAGGTCGCCTGCAACGGAGCAGAGCTGGCTGACCACACTACGTCGCGCGAAACGGCCCACGCCCCGAGACACAGTGGACGAAAGAAAGGCGGGCGGCATCCCAGCAAAGGATTCAGCGCAAGCGGCGGCATCATAAATGCTGCGTGCGAAGGGAGAGGCCAGCGAGATAAACGAGGAGGGAGCAGCGAGCATGCGCAGTATCGACGAACAGAGTCACGCCACCTAGGCTACCGCTACCGAGACAGACACCAGCTGCAGTTGGGGGGGAGGGGCGAGCATGGGCTGAGACGCGCGAGCGTGAGTGGCGGGGAACGTGACGAAGACGCCGCCAGCGCGGCTAGTTGGGCTACAGTCGACGAAACCGCGGCTGAAGAACGCCGCCTCGAGAGAGGTCGACATGACAGCACGGGAGACAGCACCACCGTGACCAAGGGGCCACAGAGCGGGAACATACCCGGCCGCGATGAAAAACCGACGCAGGAAAACGGTGAGCTCCCGCAGTCTAGGTGGAACAAAAAAGGCGAAGACGAGACGAACAGCTGCAGGTCTTCGCAGCCCTCGAGAAGTGGACAGTCCAGTGGTCCGGCCGAGCTGGAAAACACCAAGAAGCTAGGAGAAGATGCGCTGCACAGCGCACCGTCCAGTCATACGTCCAAACCCGCGCCCCAACATGGCGACGCATCGCAGCAGTGCGGGCGGGAAGATGAGCAACTTGGCGACCGGAATGGCTGCGCGGCGAGGAAGCCGGCCAGGACGGAAGGCAAGCCGACGGTGACCGCCACACGGCCGGGAACCCGCAGAAACAGCAGTCAGGAACCTGCAGAAACATCTTCGTCTGAAGAACAAGAACCTGGCGAGCTCGTCCTCGACGAGCACACCCCCACGCCTCCCGACTCCCCGCCGCAGACAACCCCGACGCCGACCAGCGTTGGTCGCGGGCAGCTCAGCAGTAACCGTGACACCGACATAGTACGCAGCGCAAACCGCACCGAGACGCTCGGGCCTCCAGGCTCAGGCACCAACAAACGCCCCAACGCACCACAAAGGTGGTGCGCCGAGACTTTCCAGGGCGGCTCAGAGGCCGCACGCCATGCAGCGGGCGCGAGGAGGTGACGGCGACACAGCGTCCGAGCAAGGCGACGGCGGCGGATTACATGGACACGAACAGCGACTTCTACTGACGACATGGGTCTTTTCCGTGTCCCCATCTCCAGCTACAATGTCTTGGCGGCAGCTCGTCCTAACTTGCGGCCGCAGGTGCGGACTGAACATTTTCGGCGCATCCCGCGGTGGTGCAGTGCTTCGCACGCGGCGTATGAGTGGTCCACAGACTTTTAGCTGCGCCAGTATGGTGCCTACACAGAGTATTTTGCTCTTGTGCCCGCAATTCGTCGAAAATGTATGTCCTCACGCATGTCCCTAAGATTGTCCTCATATATGTGCCCGTCCGTTTTTTTTTCCTGACGTGCAAGTCAGACCGCTTGCCGTGTCCTGGTGCCTTCCCAGGGTGTGTTCATGGTACTCTTAGCCAATGTGTTGCTGGAGCAGGGTATATTGCTGCTGCGCCTATATTGGTGAAAAATATATGGTCTCATGTACTTACAATTGTCTTAATGCAAGTGTGCGCTCCCGGCCTGCCCCGAGTGAGTTCACGGTACTCTTAGGGTGCATTGCTCGTGCGATTATATTTGTCTAAAAAAGTGAATGTTATGTACGCCCTCTCAGGGACACTGTGTCTGATGTGATGTCAGTGAGTTTATTTACTTGGGTCCATTGCGCGTGTACGTGTTTTTTTTAGAAACATGATAAAAACGCATGGGTATTTTGGGTCCTGCATCTCCATGGTAGAGCAGTTATGCCGGGGAACGCATACTTCCGCCCCAGTCAGGTGTCTCATATAATGTCTCATTTCGCCCTTGAGAACAGGGCCTCCTTGTCCACCCATTGGCATCCCATGGACATGGTACCTCCACAAGGAGCGGCTCCAGGCCCCGACCAATGAGTTGCAGGCGAGAATCCCCTGCGAATTGTGAGTGCGCCATCGGTTGCTTTGGGACACGGGTCCGGTTCACAATGTCTCCTGGTACATTTCCTTTCACATTCAGGCGAGGGTGTTTGGGCTCCAAGTTTTTTCCCTCCTTCATCCTTTTTCGTGGCGGGCGCCGCCTTGCTGGTGCTGTAACCCGGAGGGCTATATTAGGTCTCAGTGCAACACTCTACACTGCACCAGGCGTGAGGTGTTCGGCCACCGCACCGACACGCGCACATGAGTGAAGCAGAGTGCCCCTAAAATAGTAACGTGGAATGTCCGGGGGCTGAGCACCCCGCAGGAACAGGAAATAGTAGCAAGAGCAACCAGAAAAACGCACTGTGATATCCTGTTCTTAAAGGATACTAATATAAACTCCTTAAGGAAAGCCAGAGAATTAGAACAGCCGTTCTCTGCGCGAGGGTTCTTTTCATTCCCCACACAACGGTCGTGCGGAACAGCAATTCTGGTATTTAACTGGTCTCTCCTCAATGAAATCCATTTTTCCTTTGACCCAGACGGCCGAATGGTGTCATTCGATTTTGAAGTCGAAACGGAGCCGTTTAGGATCCTCAGTATTTACGCACCTGTCAAAAGCCGAGCCATAGCTGACTTTTACAGGCAGTTAAACCCATTATTCTTGGATCGTAAACATCTAATCTTAATCGGGGACTTTAACTGTGTACTAAATAACCTAGCTGATAGAACAGGCCCGGCCAGGGAAAGGAAGGACCCGTACACGTCAGAATTAAGAAAATTAGTCGAACAGTTCAATTTAACAGACGCGTACGTATTGCATCATGGAGCAACATTCCAGAGTACTTGGGCGGGCAACAACACACAGGCACGGCTAGATCGCGTCTACGTGTCCTCGTCAATAAAGTCGTTAGTCTTGGACTGCCAGGCGTTCGATCCCTCCTCGTTCGCCCTGGGCGTCTCTGACCATAAGCCGGTACTAGTTACCTTTCAACTTCAAGACAGGTCCCGCATCTGCCTTCCGTGGCGAGTAGAGAACAGGTTATTCAATGACGAGACTGCGAAGGCTAGCCTGCGCAAGCGCATGGGAGCCTCCCTGGGCAAACACAGTTGGGATGGTCTCAAACAGGAGTGGAAGGAGATCTGCACCGACGAGGGGAAAAAGTTGAAGCATCGTTATTCCAACTTAGTTCGAGCGACGCTCCAGCGCATCCGGATCGTAGAAAGAGGTAAACCTACCACCCTTCTTATGAAAACTTACGTTGGTGATTTGAAACAGAGACTAATGCGGCAGAGGGCATTAACATCGACAACAGCGAGTTCCTACCAGGCCAGGTGCCTACACAGCTCGCACCCGGAGGTGCTAAATTATATAGGTAGTGCCAGGTTGGGCCAGCTGGAAAACCGGGTGAATTTAAGTAACCGAGACATTCTGAGGTTTTGCGCGCATTTTGAAAGCCGGGGGACGCATGAGCTTCAATTAAAGCTAGATTCAGTCCTCAAGCATCCATTCCTCAGCAATCTCTTGCAGCTCTCTCCGGAGGAGTATTGCAGTTTGGTGGCACCCATCACGTTAGAGGAGATCACACGAGCATCAAGCCATCTGCACAAGGGATCCGCGCCGGGCTGCGATGGACTGACAGTAGAGTTTTACAGCACATTTTGGGATATACTGGGACCCGCCTTATGCGAGGTTCTTAATGTATTCACCAGCACGCACACCCTCCCACAGTCTTTTAAGCGGGGTCGAATAGTTCCCCCTAAAACTCAGGATCAGCTCGAGGATCCGCATAACTGGCGACCAATAACGCTGCTACGAACAGATTATAAATTATTAACGACAGTACTAACCTTACGCTTGCAGGGAGTGATGCCCTCACGCATCCGGTCTTGGCAGTCGTGTTCGGTGGTGGGCCGTAACGTCCAGATATTAAACATGCTTAATATAGGGACATTATAGAATACACAAGGTTGAGGCAGGCCAGGGGTGGCTCACCTCTTTGGACCAAGAGCAGGCATTTGACAGGGTAGAGCACACTTACATCTTCGCCACGCTGCTCGCGTTTGGCTTTCCCAGGCAGTTTGTTTATATCATAATGGAACTCTATGCGGACATTAGTAGCGACTTAACCATAAATCAGGAAAAAGTAGCCTCTTTCCCAGTGTCTCGAGGAGTGCGACAGGGGTGTCCCCTTTCCCCCTCCTGTTCTCATAAGCTATCGAACCTTTTTCAGTCCAAGTGGGAAACCACCCGAACGTGTTAGGGTTACAGCTCCCCGGTAGTGGCACCATTAAAGTGGCTGCCTATGCAGATGATGTTACAATATATCACAGGGACGAAGACATCCTCGCAGCTGACCTTCCGGTCTTTACTGTCTACTCGGAGCTCTCCGGAGCTAAGCTTAACCTACATAAATGCAAGTCCCTTGGCTTGCACTTCTCCTCGTCTTCTTTGCATGGCATCACGGTTGTGAACAAGCTGAGCATATTAGGCATAGAATGCAATGGACAAGGGGCGTCTCGTGAGAGTTGGCAAGCAGAACTACAGTCCTTTAAAGAGGAAGTCACCAGGGCGCTGAACTTCCGTTTTCCCTATAATGTACGCAGGTACTTGCTGATGAACGTGTTCACTGGCCGTTTGTGGTTTATGGCAAGCTCTCTAGTTTTGCCATAGCTGGTGGCTCGCCAAGTCAAGTCGCAATTCATCAAGTTCTTCTCGAACGCCAAAACTCGTTTAGTCAAATACGAGAAACTGGGTTTCCCCTGACAGAAAGGCGGCTGGAACACCCCATCCCCGGTAGTACTGGCAGACATTTACGCCATGAAAACAACCCTTAGAGTCCTACAGTTGCAGGGGGACCATCCCGCGAGGAAGCTCGCGACATATTTCCTGGGAGTCCAGGGCCGTCTGTTTTTACCGGCATTGCCCTCGGGGCCAAAGGCTTTCAGCCCTACCCCATTCTATAGGCATGTCGTCGGGATTCATAAAAGGATTGCTTCATTGCAGCTAGACACTCCGCTATTAGAGATTAGAAACACAGAGTTGGCGCAGGAGTTGCTCGTCAACTCCGGTTGCGAGGCTTCAAACTACAGTTTTCCTTGGGTTCTGCTAACACCCAGCTGGTTACCGGGTGCTTTCCAAGACACGATCTGGCGTTTCGGGTGGGCCGTCCTGCCCACGGTGGATCGGATGTACAAGTGGCATTATGTCCCAAAGGAGCAGTGCGTGAACTGCCGGAAGCACGAGAGCAATGAACATGCTTTGCTTAAGTGCCGCTTCGCTGTAACGTTCTGGTCCCTCGTGGGCAGGGCATTCCGCTCGCTGGGAGTGGAGAGATTCATCAAGGGCGGTAGATGCCCCAACAGCGCGTTGGCGCGCCTCGTGTTGGCAGCCGGTCTGTTTTCCCTCTGGGAGAACAGGTGCCTGGCGGTGAGACAGGCGAAACCGAGAAGGAGTCAGTGGCCTACACTAATACCCCTGACACACGGGCACGCTAAACTACTTTAGGTAAGGGACATCTATCGGAAAGGCGTTCATGCCCAGTGACAGAAGACAAAGGAGTATCTCCTTCCTGGCAAAGTTCCTTCGCAGAAATGTAGATCGGCGAACTACTTTTCGAGCGTAAAGGGAGTACTCTCGCCGACAGCGCACAGGGCCAGCAAACGAGGTAGAGCTTTTGACAAAATTACAACACCCCGCAAGTATTTTCTTGCCTTGCGTATAGGCTTTAACCTTTAGCCGTAATGAGATTTCTCGGCCCGCAAAGATTTCTTTTTGCCGCATTCTCGAACGCTCACATCGCCGCCATGCGGGATTCCGGCAGCGTCATTTCCTTCTTTGTCGTGGCAGGGATTGCGCGTGAAAAGAACCATCAATATTTTTAGCCATCAGCAATAAAAACGATGTTTTTACGTTCCGCAATCGCTAAAGGTAATTAACTGCAGAAGATTATAAAAGTTTTCACTATCTTGCTGCTTTAACAAGCCGTGCCATTTTCTTGCGGCGTTCGTCTTAGGAACCACCTAAAGAAGTTCACGTGCTTCCGTGTGTCATCGACACAACTATTTTCTGCAGAGGGTCCTTGAAAGTAGAAAAAGGAGTTCACTACAAAGGACTTTACTTTTGCCCGTCTGTCAGGGGTATAACTCGTTTGTACAACATTGTATTCGACCACTTAGAGGCTGAACTGTTTTGTCTAGGAGAGGAGGAGTTCCTGAAGCGCTGGTCGTGTGAATTTATACGAGTGGTAAGCAATAGAGCGTGTCTGGTTTGCACCCCCATCCAGTGTTTGCGCGCTGTGTGATTGTTCCTTTTTTCTTTTTCATTTTGCGCAGTGTGTGTCGCATTGTGCTGTGAATTGTGTGATTGATGATCTCATTGAAAACATGTAAAAACACTTGTGAAGCCATAGAATTGCAAACACACCTCTTGTCATTGGTTGTCAATTGTGGAACTTGATGTTTTTTTGGAGACAATTAAAAATTCCTTTTCACACACACACACACACACACACACCAAAATTGAAAGACTATCGTCTTTAAAAGTGCGGGTATGCAGGGTACCAAGGCAAGGTACCGACAGTTTCACTCGGAGCGCGTGGCATCGCGATGCGGCCAGCGCTCAAGTCGCGCGCCGGCTGCAACTCCCGCGTGCGCAGACGCTTCAAGCCCGTTTCACATGACGCAGAAACACAGCGATTTTGCTTCGGCGACTAGAGTGATCGCGATTTTTTTCGTGGTTTTTTTTTTAAAATCGCGATAGCTCTTGTCGCAGCGGACTGCGACGAGCGACCAACATGTTGGAATTTCGTCGCTGTGATCGCAGCGATCCGAACGATTTCTCGTCGAAATTGCGCCGAGCAGCAGCCCCCGAGCTGTTTCGCTGCTATGGCGGTGGAGTGTGTGTTTTATGATCGGAGCGATCGGAGCCGTGGATTACCGAATCTGGTATGTAGTACTATTAATAGCGACACGAGAAGGAAAAAAAATAAAACCTCATACTTCGGCATTCCTCCACTCGTATGTTTTTATTGAAGCAATGGGTTGGTGTTTTAGCTTTTTTGTGTACGACGTCGAGCTTTCGCTTCGACGTAGTACAACACATGAACGCATTTTGTTCCGTGCGCGGAGAAAGATTCCCGCTGGTTGATGTACTCGAGTTGAGACTCGACGCTATCGAATGTGTGCGACTTGCCTTGCATACACACTCAGGTGGAAAAAATTTCCAGTTCCAGCTATATTATTGAACCGGAAATCCTTTCCAGCTGGTTCTAGCTGAAACTGGAAAGTTTTCCAGCTGGACAGGATTTCCGGTTCAATAATCCAGCTGGAAAATTTTCCAGCTAGAACTGACTTTCCAGATAGAAAGGTTTTCCAGTTCAAAATCTAGCTGGCAATGTGTCCCTATTCCAGCTGGAGAATGCGTCTGCATTCCAGCCGAAAAGTGTTCCCATTCATTGTAGGAAGGTTTTGCAACTGGAGGAGTCATACTAGCTGCAGAATTCTTTTGTTTCGGCTGGGAACTTGTTGCTCTAACTCAAACAGAAGCAGTCTACAGCTGGAATATGAGCAATTTCCAGTGCATGTACGTGAGCTTCTGACCTGCAGAAATGACCTCCATGAAAGCACAATTCAACCAAGTTCGCATGTGCACAGGGAAATAAGTTTCATGTTTACACAGAGCGCATGTCCGTCAAAGAAGGGAAGGGTGCATCGCGGGTTCTTTTCAAAAACAACTCAGCCATACGCATAGAAGGCAAAACTCCAGCCGTAAAACAAGAACGAATGTATTTAAAGTATATTTACAAGACTCATATATTGAAAAGACTAGACAATCAATCATGCACTTCAGAACATTTGCACATTCGCCTCAAAGAAACGAATACTAATTTGCATGACGCTGCTTCCTCTTCAAATCCTGAATTTTTTCGCTCAAGGTCCATGGAACAGTGAGCTCGGCAGCCGTGATGTCGACAACATTGACCCGGCCCCAGTGACGCAGACCCGGCCCCAGTGACGCTATAACCAAAAAATTGTTCCTCACAGTCATAATGGCAGCTGAAGTAATACATATCAGTTCTCTAAAAAATCAAACATAACAAATACTCACCATAAACAACATTCAACTTTGAAGGCGTGAGCTGCTTTGCTGGCTGCTCATTGGTGCCACTTTTTGTTCGTGCCAACCTACCGCTTACACTCCTTTTAGCCAAGTAATCTCCCCAAACCACTTGGGCTGCATCTCTGACGAGAATGCTTGGCTTTTTGTTCTTAAATAGCTTGTCTGCCTGGTTGGCACTGACATAAATGCCATTGGACAAGTGGAACTGGAACCAAGTAAAAAAAATTTTTGCGGTAAAACATGAAAACTCAACATGTGTGAGAACACTAAAGGTAAACGAATACTGTTGAGTAATTCATGACATGTGTGCAACAGCTGTACTCACACGTCCATCGGGAGTGGCCACAAAATCATCTTGCTGCTGCTCGCTGATGGGGGCCTCATCATGGACGCCTTGTGCTGCAGCTGCAAGTTTTAGGCAGACGGTAAACATTGTTAACATAAGTACACATCAAAACCCCACTTCCAGAAATTATTTTGCACATACATTCACCATCATTCACGACAGTGGCCACTTGTAGGGGCTGCTCAGTGGCAGCTGCCAGTGGTGCTTCTGTCAGCCTCTGGCTCGTGCCTGTGTAAGGAAAAGTTTGAGTATGCATGCACTACATATCTGCGTATGCACTACGGTCACTATTATCTGCAATGAATGACACTGCGGGAACATTTAGTAATCTAACAGCCAGTAGCCGCTTGAGGTGTTTTTTGTGCCGGTGGCACTAAAACAGCTGCAGCCGTCTTCTCGCTCACACCTTCATCATGAAAAGTCAAGTTGTCCAATAAGGCTACTTTGGCATGCATAGATTTTCTCGTTTGAAAAAATTTAGTAAAAACTACTTACTCATGTTATCAGACGCAAGTGTTAATGGCAAGATTTACTACTATGCTCACATGCTAGGCTTTATCAAAATTATATCAGAATATCTTTGACAAAGTTGGTGCAAACACAATGTATGCAGTACACTATGTTATATCTGCCCAGAACTTGCCACAAAAGTGCACATAAATTGGTTTCCATTAATGTAGTAGGAATGTAACCTTGGAAGTGCACTGTAATATACAGGATATTAGTTTTTTTAAACAGCTGACAGCAACGTGTGCATAACTGCTTACCATTATGTCCCTCGCAAGGTTCGTCCCTTCCTTGAAGTATCTGCAGAACTAAGAAAGCATAGGTATTATCATATAGCACAAAAACTTGACAAAAAAACAAGTAATACTTACCGCTGTCTAGTCGCTTCTCGACTTTTCTTTCTACAAATGTGACACATCTTTCCAAAAACGCGTTGTGTTCACGTGACATGCAGCACTGCATTTTCCAATATTTTACATCCTTGCGTGCAGCCTTCAATTCTTCTGAAGACACAAGTGACTCATCGTTTGATGAGTCACTGCTTTATTTGATTGCTTCCTTCTGCTCTGTGAACGAAAAATAAAAGAAGCAAGAAATTATGCAGCGTTTCTAACATACTCTTACAATAATGTGGAGGGTCATATTGTTTCCCACCTTACTTTCAGTGTGTTGCAATCACACTTCGCTATTTATTGGTGCACTAGTCAATAAGACAGCAATGTTCATATGTTACAGTCGAAACAACCAATATTGCAGACCACTAAAATATGTGCTATTGTTACAGTGGGTTCAGTCAAGTGAAGTTATCGAGTGCTTAAAGAACTTTGCTGTTAAGAACGCATAATGAGTGAACATTGCAATGGAGAGTAAGCGAGCAGTTGGTCAACTATAATAAGGTTTCATCCTTACACACACTTCAAACTACACTTTTCTTGTCAACAAACCTGGGATCCTTGTGATTATTTGGTGGAGGTGCGGAATGCAGGTGCCTTTGCACTGTGCGCAGTCTCGGCAACATCATGATTCTTTCCCAGTGCGCTCTTCATATGTTATTGCAGTACAGCCTCGTACTGCTGCTTTCTTGCCGTTGCTTGATTTTGCTGCTTTGCCTTTTCGTGCTATATTAGATGACAGCAATGGTAAATTAGAAAAATTGTTGAAAACTAAGCACCTTGATGTTTACAGCATACTTAAACAAGAAAAGTATGAATGTACTTGTCTGATGGCTTTCTTTTTTGTGGCAACATCCCCTTCAGGCACGGGCATGTCGTCCACATCTGAATATCTTGTGGGTGGAATCGGCACTCGTTTATTTTTTGTCTCTCTAGCCATTTCCTCCTCTGATATATATATATATATATATATATATATATATATATATATATAGAGAGAGAGAGAGAGAGAGAGAGAGAGAGAGATAGCGAGAGCAAATGGAGAGAAACCAGCCGAATCATGACGGGACGTATTGTAGGCGAATGTGACGAATGGTAGAGCGGCATCCTAGTCACGGTGGTTCGTAGAAACATACATGGCGAGCATTTCTGTTATAGTTCTATTGAGCCGCTCTGTGAGTCCATTTGTCTGAGGATGATACGCCGTTGTGAGCTTGTCTTTCGTAGCGCAGGAGTGCAAGATGTCTTGCACAACCTGTGAGAGAAAGGAGCGGCCGCGGTCGGTGAGCAGTTGTCGAGATGCGCCGTGCTGAAGTATAACATCTTCAAGAAGGAAGTCTGCGACGTCAGTTGCGCAACTGGTAGGGAGAGCCCGTGTGATTGCGTACCGGGTGGTATAATCCGTCGCAACCGCTATCCATTTGTTGCCATTGAGCGATAAGGGGAACGGGCCAAGAAGATCAAGTCCAACCCTGAAGAATGGTTCCGGTGGTATGTCAATGGGCTGGAGGTGGCTAGCTGGGAGAGCGGTTGGTTTTTTGCGGAGCTGACAAGATCTACACGAGGCGACGTAACGGCAAACGGAACGGTAAATACCGGGCCAGAAGAAGCGACGACGAACACGGTCGTAAGTCCGCGAAACGCCCAGATGACCCGCGCTAGGAACATCGTGCATCTGAGCGAGGACCGCCTGACGCATTTGTCTAGGAATGACCAGTAGCAGTTCAGGGCCGTCAGGGTGCATGTTATAACGGTATAAGACGCCATCTTGTAGTGCAAACATACGCAAACGGGTTGGAGTGGTCGGGCCTGTGAGTTTGGTAATGACGTCCTTGAGGTAAGGGTCACGGCGTTGCTCATCGGCGATGTTGGTAAGCGTGGTAAGAGCTAGCACACAAGTTGACTCGCCGGTCTCGGGGATGTCTGGGGGGTCTACCGGATGGCGTGACAATCAGTCAGCATCTCCGTGAAGTCTACCCGTCTTATACACCACTGGGTACGAGTATTCCTGCAGCCGTAGAGCCCGCCGACCGAGCCGTCCAGCTGGATCTTTTAAGGGCGAAAGCCAGCATAAGGCGTGATGATCGGTGACTACCGTGAAAGGCCGTCCATAAATGTAAGGGCGAAATTTACTCACTGCCCAAACAAGGGCCAGGCATTCGCGTTCCGTGATGGAATAATTGCGTTCAGCCGGGGACAGAAGGCGGCTAGCGTACGCAATGGCACGGTCGCATCCATGTTGTCGTTGTGCCAGAACTCCACCGATGCCGTGGCCGCTTGCGTCGGTGCGTACCTCTGTTGGAGCCGACATGTCAAAGTGGCTAAGAACTGGTGGAGAAGTGAGACACATCGTGAGCTCAGCGAATGCGCTAGATTGTTCAGGACCCCAGACAAAGGTGACGTCTTTCTTCAGAAGGTCCGTGAGAGGGCGCGCTATGTGAGCGAAATTGCGCACGAATCTGCGGAAGTAAGAGCAAAGGCCCACGAAGCTTCGAACATCGTTTGCGCAGGTGGGCACAGGGAAGTCCTTGACTGCTCGAACTTTTTCCGGATCGGGCCGAACACCCGACGAATCGACAAGGTGTCCAAGCACAGTAAGCTGGCGGCGGCCGAAGTGACATTTCTTCGAATTGAGCTGAAGCCCTGCCTTCCGGAATACTGAAAGAACTGTTGAGAGACGTTCGAGGTGTGTGGCAAGCGTCGGTGAAAAGACGATCACGTCATCGAGGTAGCACAAGCAGATTGACCATTTTAAGCCATGAAGAAGGGCGTCCATCTTTCGTTCGAATGTAGCGGGAGCATTGCATAGTCCGAATGGCATGACTTTAAACTGATAGAGTCCATCGGGCGTGATGAACGCTGTCTTTTCACGATATATATATATATATATATATATATATATATCGTGTATATATATATATATCGTGTCTTTTCACGATATATATATATATATATATATATATATATTGTAGCGAAAAGTAACCAACCCTATAGTGGGGTAGGCTCTCCGGTGTGATCTAGTGGGTCTGGATCTAACGCGCACTGCTCGTGCTCGCCGCTCGCTCTCGGGGCTCGTGCTTCCAGCCGTTGAACAAGCTACCGGTCGGGTCTGACGCCAGCCTTCAATAAACGCCCTTTACAATTGGTGGAGAGTGTCTGGGTACCCTCACAACAACTTCGGCCTCTTTCTATGCCCCTGGAACTTCGCTCCCACGCAGTGCCGTCTACCATACCTCAGGACACTGCCCAGCAAACGCCTCCCCCCGCACCGACCGCATGTCCTGGTGTCCCTCGTGTCCGAGACCCACCTGTCTTCACTGGCGCAGATGGGACCGACGTGGAGGACTGGCTCACGATTTATGAGAGTGTGAGCGTGCCCAATAGGTGGGACGAGGCAGGAAAGCTGAGCAACTTGATATTCTACCTCGCGGGTGTGGCGAGTCTGTGGTATAACAACCACGCATCAGATTTCCTGACGTGGTCCGACTTCAAGACCGCCATTGTCGACGTGTTCGGTCGCCCCGCCGTTCGTAGGCTGCAAGCAGAGCAGCGCTTACGCGAACGATCTCAGCAGGCCGGTGAGTCCTTCACGAGTTATATAGAAGATATCCTCGACTTGTGCAAGAAGGCCAACGCGACCATGTTGGAGTCTGAAAAGATAAAGAACATCATGAAAGGTATCGAGGATGACGCCTTTACCATGCTGCTCGCCAAGAACCCTCGCACTGTGCCCGAGGTCATAACGCTATGCCAGAGTTACGAGGAGCTGCGTCGACAGCGGTTGATGACCCGTCGCCCTTCATCACGCGACGCCGATCTCGCTGGCTTGTCGGCCACTTCTGACCATTCCCAATTGCTCGCGGAAGTCAAGGCATTCGTGCGCGAAGAAGTTGCACGCCAGTTGTCTCTGCTGCCCTTTGCTCAACCGCAGCATGTTCAACAGCCGTCGACCACACTTCTGCCTCCCCTCCGCCGAGAGATTGAGCAGGAAATCGCAGGGGTCATGCCTGAATACCACCCATACCCTCCGGCCCCTGCACCAGTGAGTCATGCTCCAGTTGTAGCCACGCCGCCCCAACCGATTCCTGCGGCTGTCCCACTTAGCTACGCCCAAGTTGTCGCTAGACCTCAGTCTTTGGAACTGGGTGTGCCGCCTCCGTACGCCGAAGTCGTTCCTAGGGCCCGGCTGCAGTCCAGCACGCCGTCGTATCAGCAGCCGCCCCGTCCGTCTCGTCCTGCGACATGGGTGGCACCTGCCCCAGCGAACCGATGGCGCACCCCCGACAACCGTCCCATCTGCTTTGCGTGTGGTTACGCCGGACACGTCGCACGTTATTGCGATCGCGTGCAGCCGCCTCGAGTCGCATCACCCGTCGCCAGCCGGTCCAGCCGCCCGTATTACGACCCCCCTCCGCCTATGTCACCTCCTTTGCGAGCTGCTCCGTCTACCCGCCGGTCACCGTCTCCACGACGCCGCTCCTTGTCACCTATGCGGCCACGTGTGGTCGCCCGTGACCAGGAAAACTAGTCGTCGCAGTCCATGAGGCAAGGGCTGCGACGCCATCGAACTGTGAAAGCCCTCAGCGCAGCCCATCGAACGTAATAGACGTGTTTGTCGACGGTGTTCGTGCATCAGCCCTTGTAGACACTGGAGCCGCCGTATCAGTCATGGACGCAAGACTTGGCCGCTTACTACGAAAAGTGACGACGCCACTTTCTGGGCTCTCCCTCCGTACAGCTAGTGCTCAAACTATTCGCCCTACAGCAGTATGTACAGCCCGCGTCGTCATTCAGGACATTCTGTACGCTATCAAATTCATCATAATTTCTCCATGCTCTCACGACATCATCCTGGGATGGGATTTTCTTTCGCGCCACGACGCCATCATTCATTGCGCACCTGCCGAGCTAGAACTTTCGCCGTTTTCAGACTTGACGGCGGCAAGTGAACCATCGGCTTCGTACAAGCTACTCGTCCGAGACGACACCAGAGTGCCTCCTAACTCGACAACGGCTGTGTCGGTCTACTGCGCCGATCTCGCCGACACCGTTGCACTCTTTTCGCCATCTGAGCGCGTCTCCACTAGGAAAGGCTTGCTGGTGCCTTTTGCGATCGTGCAGCTCACTCAGGGCAACGCCGCTATTTTTGTAACCAACCCATCCCCGTACATAGTTGTGCTGATACGAGAGGAATCTCTCGGCAGAGTGGAACCCCTGAAAGACACACAAGTTATCGACGCGCCCGACGACGTGGACAGTACCAGTTCGAGCGCGCTCAGTGCTGTTTCGACTTCTGATTCGTCACCCGTTGATGTATTTGGGTCATCCATTGCTGACGATCTTACGCCGGCCCAACGTTCCCAGCTTCTGGGCCTGCTAGAAGAATTTCGTTCTTCTTTCGATGTTGCACAAGCTTCTCTCGGCCGCACGTCCACTGTCACGCACCGCATCGACACTGGCAGCCACCCGCCACTGCGGCAGCGTCCATACCGCGTATCTCCCCCAGAACGTCGAGTAATCAATGAGCAAGTCGACGACATGCTTCGACGCGACGTTATTCGACCTTCGGACAGCCCCTGGGCGTCTCCTGTCGTTCTCGTTGCGAAGAAGGACGGTTCTATAGGTTCTGTGTGGACTACCGGCGGCTCAACAAGATCACTCGTAAGGACGTCTATCCACTACCACGAATTGACGATGCGATTGACAGCCTGCAAGGAGCAGAATTCTTTTCATCCCTCGATTTGCGGTCAGGATACTGGCAAGTACCGATGGCTGACGACGCTTGACCGAAGACAGCCTTTGTCACGCCCGACGGCTTGTACGAATTCAACGTCATGCCGTTTGGACTGTGTAATGCGCCCGCTACCTTTGAGCGCATGATGGACACCGTTCTGCGCAACTTGAAATGGAACACATGCTTGTGCTACCTCGACGACGTCGTCGTTTTCGCTCCGGACTTCCCTACGCATCTCCAACGCTTGCGACATGTTTTGACGCGTTTGAGGGACGCCGACCTACAACTTAATTTAAAGAAATGCCAATTTGCGGCACGGCAGCTAACAATACTAGGCTACGTCGTGTCCAAGGACGGAATTCTCCCCGATCCAGCCAAGCTTCGGGCTGTGGCCGAGTTCCCCAAACCGACGTCTGTCAAAGAACTGCGCAGCTTCGTAGGGCTGTGTTCCTACTTTCGACGCTTCATTCGGAATTTCGCCGCCATCATATCGCCGCTAACGAAGCTCCTAGGAAGTAACGGGCCCCTCGACTCGTGGTCGTCAGAATGCGACGACGCGTTCCTAAAGCTCCGTCGTTTGTTGACGTCTCCGCCCATACTGCGCCACTACGATCCCACGGCTCCTGCAGAGGTACACACGGACGCTAGCGGTGTGGGCCTCGGCGCTGTCCTTGCGCAGCGCAAACCAGGGCTCCCTGAATATGTTGTGGCCTACGCAAGTCGTACGCTTACTAAAGCCGAGACCAATTACAGCGTCACAGAAAAAGAATGCCTGGCAATCATATGGGCTCTTGCAAAGTTCCGACCTTACCTGTATGGTCGCCCATTTGATGTCGTCACGGACCACCACGCCCTTTGTTGGCTGTCGTCATTAAAGGATCCCTCCGGCCGTCTTGCACGTTGGGCACTTCGCCTACAGGACTACGATATCCGCGTGCTGTACCGCAGTGGATGACAACATTCGGACGCCGATGCCCTCTCGCGCTCTCCCTTGGCTGACGACAATGCTCGCTGCTCAGTATCCGAGGTTACTGTTTCATCTATTGACCTTGACACCATCGCCGCTGAGCAGCGCAAGGACCCGTGGATTGCCTCGATAATAGGCTTGCTGTCTGATCCATCGACACCAACCACTCGCGCAAAGCGCCGTAAAGCTCAAGATTTCGCCATTCGCGACGACCTCCTCCACCGCCGCAATTACAGCCCCGACGGCCGCCAGTGGCTATTAGTAGTACCTCGCAGCCTGCGTTCCGAAATATGCACGGCTTCCCACACCGATCCACAGTGCGCACACTCCGGCACATTCAAGACCTACCAACGCCTTCAACAGCGGTACTACTGGCGCGGAATGTACTGCTACATTCAGAAGTTCGTGCGCTCTTGCCCCGATTGCCAGCGCCGGAAATCTCCACCTCGCCTTTCGCCGCCGGGTCTGCAGCCTTTACCTTGTCCTAGCAGGCCCTTTGGGCGGGTCGGCATTGATTTGCACGGGCCCCTTCCCATGACAGCTGCTGGAAAGCGCTGGGTTATTGTGGCAGTGTGATGATTATTTTAAGCAGGTTCCTTTATAGATTCGTTTTCGGACGACTCTCCCAGGCGAAGCCTCTGAGAGTCTAATCAAGGACAAAGCCGTTCTTCACACAACACAACACACAAGGCTTTTAATTCAAACTATAGCAAAGAAAGGAAAGCTAAACGACAAGCACTTGAGGGACAAAAGAAGACACCACACAATTAATAAAGTAGCGCGCCTTAATAGCGTCTCTATAGGAGCTACGCGAGCCCTGGAAGTTTCTGTTCTGTAAGGGTCCGGCAGTGATGTGCAGTGGCGACGTGGCGAAAGAAGTTGATGGCTCACCAAATCGTCAATGAGGTTGACTGAAGACAAATGAGCGAAGTGCAGCAGACCTACGAAGAACACGATGCCAGATGTTTGATGGCGACGGAGGACGTGGGCGGTTAGGCAGCTCGATGATATGGTAGCGGCATCTTGGCCAGGCGTCTCGGTGTGGAACTCGGGCCCGCAGCCCGACTGTTCACACTATGCCTGCGGGCACAAGATTCAGGAAGTCCTCGCCTGCAGCTTGCGAGCCACTGGGGTTCCGATGGCTGGGATCAGGTCAGCAGGAGGTCCCGGTCGGGTGAAGCCCTGGTGGCTTGGGTCCGGAACCCGACTGCCGTCTTCGACGCCCGGCCCGGTGGACGATCCGCTGCCTTCCTCGAACTCCCCTGCCTGGAACTCTTTCGTGGAACCCTCTTCCGGGGAACCCTCGAAGAATCCGATGCCGCTCGCTTTTCTTTCACCTTTACTTATTTGTTATCTTTTGATTGGCCACCGCTGCGTACCCGTGTTCACCAGCTATTGGCCATTGGGAATGCCAACGTCGTTGGTGTTGCTGATTGGTTGCTTCACTTTACTATTTTTCTAGCGCCACGCCTTTTATTCTTCATCGTCATCGTCTTTCATATGCCGTCCTGCCGGTCGGCGAGCGTCTTCTCTTGTTGTCTTCTTTCTTTTTTCTTCGCTTCACTTGTTTTACACGCGCACTTTTTAAACCGCGCACATCACACATCACAATAAGCCCCCCTTCAAAATAAGTTTTTTTTTTCATAAATAAAAAAAACTGCAGGATATGTGCGCGTCAAGTTAACCACAACACATCCACACACAGGGCAACCGATGGTTCACACAAGGACACTTATAGCGCGCCTTCACACTACAATACTAGTGACACACTTAACGCACTTTCACACTTAACAAGAGAAGTTATGGTGAGTCTACACAGAGTTCAAAAATAGCGACAAGACCATACACAAAGAAATGTCCATCACCAGTCCACACACACACCGAGTGTCCATATGAACACACACTGCATACTGGCACATATATATCGCTCATTAACAAAAAGCCTAGTTCAACAGGGAGTAGAAACATTTACGTCTGTAAAACTATTTACAAAATGTCCATTAGACAGTCCAATATTCATAAACCAAGACAGCCTCCAGTTATCAGAGTGCCCCTACGTTATTGCGTCCCAAACAAGACGTGCGGCACATTTCAGAAACTTAAAGAAAAGCATGACAGACGCTTGTAGATGCTTCCACTGAGACGTGTGTCTTCCTTTCCACCACAAAAGACTCGGACGCTCTGTCGAGCTACATGCCCCGCACGTGTAGTTCTCTGCCAGCCCAAGCTGTTGACCGCACGCGCAACGCGTTCGACGCGTTCGGAAGATCATTGGATCACCTGGCAGCATAGCCGACGTCTGGGTGGAAATACAATCTGACTTCAGGAACGCCCCAGAAGGTGTATGAGCGTTCCTGTCAACGAAGGCCTGTGGAACCATTAAGACACAGTGGGGTTTTACATTCAACGGATCGAGCTCAGGCGTCTTTGTTTCTGTGTGCTCACTCTCCCTACCGAATGTTTGAAAAGGCGCCTCTTGCCTTTCATCTATACCGCTACATATTTCTAGACCAGTTTCAACATATTTCGTAGTGCATTCTTGCACCTTATCGATCTGTCCATCAGGATCATTTTGCCAGCTTACGCTATCACATGCTGCTGGCTCTGTTAGGGATTCAATTGTCCCTGCCTTAATAAGCCCTTGCTCAATGTCTTCGACTACATTAGCACAGACCACAGCTTTTCTATCCTTAGAGCTAAGCCTCCCTCCATTCACAACACGGTCACCCAAATGGTCCTGGACCATGCCTCTGACGTGTGTAAACTCAGCCAGCGCTACACCTAAACTGTGGGCATCAAACGCCTCGGAAATTTCTCTACGGCATTGGCCGTCATGTTGTTGAGGTTCTCTGACCTCCTTAAATGAGCTTGGCCTCCTAGAGACTTTATGACAGAACTCATCCTCTGTGGAACTTCCATGTTCCTCAGTTACAAACTCGCACTTCGCTCCATCACGCTCACACAAGCTAAAGTTAGTTCCTCGGCTGCCTATGTCACTAACCTGACTTATACTATCGCTTAGCAGCACATCTGGCCAAACGCCATAGCGATGCTCATAACCGCCACTACCGAGCGAATCCTGCTCGTGACCAACGCTCTTGCAGGACAGCTCAAACACCGGCTCGCTGGAGCTCCCACCTAACGACCATTCGCGCCTCTCTCCCAACAGCCTCGCCTGCTCTGCCAGCTGAAGCCGCAACTGAAGCGTTCCTAACTTCAATTCTTCAATTTCCTTTTCCTTCTTTTCCATTTCCCTTTCAAACTCCATCTGCACTCTTTCCTCCTCTAGTTCTGCTGCTTCGCGTTCGTCACACCACGCCTTTAACTCATCGCCCTCAAGACCCATGCGCCGTGCCAGTTTCTCTAACACTTCCCTTAATTCTGAAGTCATTGTGGAAGATACAATATCTACGAAAAAATAAACGGCTTTGTCCTTGTCCTGTCGTAGCGGACGCCAATTTGTGATGATTATTTTAAGCAGGTTCTTTTATAGATTCGTTTTCGGACGACTCTCCCAGGCGAAGCCTCCGAGAGTCTAATCAAGGACAAAGCCGTTCTTCACACAACACAACACACAAGGCTTTTAATTCAAACTATAGCAAAGAAAGGAAAGCTAAACGACAAGCACTTGAGGGAAAAAAGAAGACACCACACAATTAATAAAGTAGCGCGCCCTAATAGCGTCTCTATAGGAGCTACGCGAGCCCTGGAAGTTTCTATTCTGTAAGGGTCCGGCAGTGATGTGCAGTGGCGACGTGGCGAAAGAAGTTGATGGCTCACCAAATCGTCAATGAGGTTGACTGAAGACAAATGAGCGAAGTGCAGCAGACCTACGAAGAACACGATGCCAGATGTTTGATGGCGACGGAGGACGTGGGCGGTTAGGCAGCTCGATGATATGGTACCGGCATCTTGGCCAGGCGTCTCGGTGTGGAACTCGGGCCCGCAGCCCGACTGTTCACACTATGCCTGCGGGCACAAGATTCAGGAAGTCCTCGCCTGCAGCTTGCGAGCCACTGGGGTTCCGATGGCTGGGATCAGGTCAGCAGGAGGTCCCGGTCGGGTGAAGCCCTGGTGGCTCGGGTCCGGAACCCGACTGCCGTCTTCGACGCCCGGCCCGGTGGACGATCCGCTGCCTTCCTCGAACTCCCCTGCCTGGAACTCTTTCGTGGAACCCTCTTCCGGGGAACCCTCGAAGAATCCGATGCCGCTCGCTTTTCTTTCACCTTTACTTATTTGTTATCTTTTGATTGGCCACCGCTGCGTACCCGTGTTCACCAGCTATTGGCCATTGGGAACGCCAACGTCGTGGGTGTTGCTGATTGGTTGCTTCACTTTACTATTTTTCTAGCGCCACGCCTTTTATTCTTCATCGTCATCGTCTTTCATATGCCGTCCTGCCGGTCGGCGAGCGTCTTCTCTTGTTGTCTTCTTTCTTTTTTCTTCGCTTCACTTGTTTTACACGCGCACTTTTTAAACCGCGCACATCACACATCACAGGCAGTTGACCACCTCACGCGATACGCTGAAACTGCTGCGCTCCCGGCAGCTACAAGCTACAGCGCGCGACGTTGCCTCCTTCTTGCTTCATCGGTTCATCTTACGTCACGGGCCACCCCAGGAGCTACTCAGTGATCGCGGTCGTGTCTTCCTTTCTGAAGTCGTTGAAGCTATTCTTAAAGAGTGCCACGTGGTTCACCGTACGACTATGGCGTACCACCCTCAAACCAATGGGCTTACGGAGCGCTTCAACCGCACGCTCGGCGACATGCTTTCAATGTACGTCGCCTCGGACCACACGAATTGGGACATCATTCTACCATTTGTGACATACGCGTACAACACCGCTACGCAGAGCACCACGGGCTTTTCACCCTATTTTCTACTGTACGGTCGGCACCCGTCGCACACTATGGACACAATTCTACCGTACCGCCTACATACTTCTGAGTATGAGCCCATATCTGACACAGTGAGGTACGCCGAGGAGTGCCGCGACCTCGCACGGGCCTTTACGTCCAGCGACCAAGAGCGTCAGAAGAGCATCCGCGGCGACCCTACCTCTGCACCCACCTTCCTCCCTGGAGCGCTGGTGTGGCTCTCCATTCCTACCGCTGCGCCTGGCCTATCCTCAAAGTTACTGCCAAAGTATGAAGGCCCCTATCGAGTTGTTGAACGCGCATCACCTGTCAACTACGTGATTGAACCCGTCGACCCGTCTTCGGACATGCGCCGTCGTGGACGCGACATTGTCAACGTCGAGGGCCTCAAGCCGTACTATGATCCACTCATAGTAACGAACTGCTAGGTCGCCGGACGGCTCCCTTTGCATCCCGGGGGTAATTGTAGCGAAAAGTAACCAACCCTATAGTGGGGTAGGCTCTCCGGTGTGATCTAGTGGGTCTGGATCTAACGCGCACTGCTCGTGCTCGCCGCTCACTCTCGGGGCTCGTGCTTCCAGCCGTTGAACAAGCTACCGGTCGGGTCTGACGCCAGCCTTCAATAAACGCCCTTTACAATATATATATATATATATATTGTGGGGATCGCCGCCAAAGGACGCTGCGAGAGGACGACGACGTTGTAGAGGACGAGGACGAGGTGACTTGGCAGTGCGTGGCGCACGCTGCTGCCAGCGTGCTAGGCTGGGCCGGAGCTCGGCGGGACGCTGGCGGACGCGGCTAGGCGTGACGGCCCTGAACTGGCTAGCCGGCCGGGACTGGCTGCCGCGGGCCAATACGCGGCAGTCTCCCACAATCGCGCCACAACGTGGGGCCCCGGCTGCGTTCCGGGAAGGACCGTGTGTTCGTGGGAGACGCCACTTCGCCCGTTCCGTCGCACATAAACGACCACCGCCCCATCTGCCTGGTGACCTCTACGAGCAATGGAGGGCAGCAGGCGAACAAAGGCAAGTGGCTGCGTCGGCTCTCGAGTTCCGAAGACAAGGAGGCTGACGTCGCCACATGTCATCTCGGCCAAAGAAGGGAGCGCCGGCGACGCCAAGACGGAGAAGTCGCCGCAAAAGCGGGCTTCATCTGACGTGTCGGAAGATGACGACGTGAAGGAGGTCCAAAAGACGGACCACAAAGACAAGAAAGAAAATGGGGAGCCCGAGGACAAGTACGACGAGGACGCCGGTGAAGACGATGGCGGTGATGACGACGATGTTGACGCAGTTCCGGATGCTGAGGACTACGACAAGGAAGGGGACGACCCTGACAGAGATGACGGTCTTGAGGACGATGATGAGGATGATGCGTAAAGTAGCTAGTAGTGGGAGTCTGCAAGGCAGATGGCGGTCCGGAGAGCCTGGCTGGGCCGACAACAACGGGTTTTTACATATGGGCGGCACCTTCGACGTCCCAATGCGGCTTCCGACTCCTTCCCACGGGTTGCTCATCTGTGATGGCTGGCCGGCGTCTCTGCAATCGACTCCACGATCGAGCGACTACACCCACCGGCTGCCTGCTGGGTGCGTAGTCCGTAGTTAGTCCGTAGTTGCCGCCACACGACAGCTAATTCCTTCCCATGTCTCTTCACCCTACACCTCTTTCATCCCACACAATATCCCTCATACTGCCCCTACTGTGGAGCGGAGCCCACAGTTTATCACTGCACGTGGGAATGCCCATGTCCACCGGGCTGTTCCCCTATCCCATCACCATCACATTCCTCCTGGGAGACTGCGCTGACCAGCTCAGCGCCGCAGGAGCAGCGTCGGCTGATCCAGCGAGCACATGGAGTGGCGCGAGCCAATGGGGCCCTGAACTAAGGGCTCCACCCTACGAGGAAGATCCCTCACTTCGTTAAAATAAATGTTTGCTCTCTCTCTCTCCCGGGTAAGGGAATGGTGTGGTGGGGGGAAATAACGTCGGCTTTGTCTGTAATGTTCTAGAGTGTCAGCGTAGTTCAATGGTTCTGTTGGTGCGTCGTCTGGATTGGACAGCTCTTCCGATGGCGCCCGGTTTGTGAGCTCTCGGACTACCGCATTAGCGCGTTCATTGCCATGGAGAGAGGCGTGTCCAGGTGTCCAAACGATACGCACCCTGTGTAGTAATGAGGGGTGTAAAGATGTTAGAATACGGTGTGTGTACGGTGTCACCATTCCTTGTGCTATGTTCCTGCAGGCAGTTTGAGAGTCAGTGACCACTGTCGTAGGTTCGTCCCGTGCTGGTAGGAGAGAAGCATGTACAATAGCCCGGGCGACAGCCGCCTCTTCCGCCATGGCACTGTCGTTAGTGTTAAGCGTGGCCGAAACGCTTACAGTGTCGGTGTTGTCTACTACGACAAGACACATGGCCTGTCTTTGTGGGTACCGTGCCACGTCAGTATAGAGGACTGGCGTATCAGAGGTACCATCGCCTAGAACGCGCATTAAAGCCTGAACCCTTGCACGTCTCCGGCCTTTATGACGGTCAGGATGCATATTTCGTGGAATCGGGGCCACCTGAATTTTGCTTCGAATCTCGAGTCCGAGGTTCTGGCGTTCTTGTAGCGCTTTGTTCGGCAGGGTGTATCCCAACCGGAAGAGAATATTAGTACCTTGCCGTGTTCGTTGGAGGCGTTGAATTTGATTGTTCAGGTGGCCTTCCACCAGTTCTCGGATCGTGTTGTGGACCCCAAGTCGCAGTAGGAGCTGCGTTGACGCGTATTGGGGTAGTCCCAGAGCCGCCTTTAGTGCCGTGCGAAGGAGGGCATCGATCCTGTTCGTCTCAGTTTGAGTAAGGTTGTGGTAGGGAAGGTGGTAGGTGAGTCTGCTAATCACTAGAGCTTGCACAATTCGGAGGGTGTCTTTTTCGAGAAGCCCATGTCCGCGGTTTGTAATGCGCCTTATCATGTGCGTTACTTGGGCAATTTGCTGGCGTAGTAGTTGGACAGTATATGTAGCCTTGCCGTTGTGTTGGATGTGAAGCCCTAGTATACGAAGTCTATCTACCCTTGGAATTTGGTTGCCATTCAGATGCAATGGTCACGTCTGGCGGTTTGTCTGTCTTTTTCCGTTTTTTGAACACGAGCAGAAGTTCCGATTTTTCAGCTGCGCAGGTGAGTCCTCCGGCAATGGCGTACCCTTGGACTATATTGACGGCTTCCTGTAGTGCATCTAGAACGGCTCCGTCCGACCCTTTTGTCACCCAGATTGTGACGTCATCGGCGTACAGCGCGTGCTGCACATTCGGAAGTTGTTCCAGGAGCTTTTTGTCTTCGGTCATGTTGGGATCAGCGCGCTGAAATAGACGCGACATGTCCTCGATATACATCGCCACATTTTCGTTAGTCAGCTGGCTTCTTGCTTGAAGTGCTATTTCTGCCTTCTCTTTGCGATCTGTGACGGCAAAGGTCTCTATTACTTGCCTTCGGAATTCTTCCCAAGACGTCAAAGAGGGCTCGTGGTTTTCATACCACGTCTGTGCGAAATCTTCCAAGGCGAAGTAGACGTGGTGCAGCTTGTGTCTCTCATCCCATACATTAACACTCGCCACTCTCTCAAAAAGCTCCAACCAGTCCTCGACATCTTCAAATGAGTCACCGTGGAAGAAGAAGAAGAAGAAGAAGAAGAAAAACTTTATTTCTGCAAGGTAAGTTCCCAGGCGTAGGAGGAGCCCTCAGTCCAGGGCCCCTGTGGCTTTTGCCATCTTGCCAGCTCTGTCGATCAGCTTGAGCTGTTCATCAGGCTTCGAGCAGGATAGCGCAGCCTCCCACTGCTCCGGTGTTGGTGCTTTGTTTACTGCGACTACTGTAGATTTTTGGCAGGCCCACGTAACGTGGTACAGTGTTGGGTGTTCCCCGCATAGCGGGCATTTGTCGTCATATGTTGTGGGATAAATTTTACTAAGTAGGCTCAAATTGGGGTATGTATTAGTTTGCAGTTGTCTCCAGGCAACCGACTGCTCTCTACTAAGGTCTTTATGGGGAGGGGGATATGTCCTCCTTAAGGCTCTTTGTTGTTCTAAAATTGCTCCATAACGTCTTGTGACTGAGCTCAGTTCCCCGTCGTGGTGTGCCCCCCGGTTGGCGTATGCTCGGGCGTTGGCGTCCGCACGCTGGTTCCCTGTCACAACTTCATGGCCTGGTGTCCACGTTATGAAGCATCTCGAGAATGTGATTTTCCTCGCTTTGAGGATGCGGATGGCCACAGTGGATATGCGTCCGCTGCTGTACCTTCTGCATGCTTCTTGCGAGTCCGTAAGAATTTCTATTTCCTCCTCGCCCTGATGGGTGATGGCGAGCGCGATCGCCGCTTCCTCAGCCTCGAGGATGTTGTTGCCTTTGATGGACGCGCAATTCACTTCCCTAAGCTGGTGATCAACAACGCTGGTTACCGCTCCGGAGTGTTCTTGGTATGTCGCCGCGTCGACGTATAATACATCTTTTCTTCCGGCGAAATATCTCTCATGAGCTTGCGACCTTGCCTTCCTTCTGGCCTTGTGTAGTTCTGGATGCATGTTTTTCGGTATTGGGCTGATCTCGATCTTCTCTCGAATATCCTTCGGTATAGACTCCGTGCTGTTGATTTCTCTGCAGACATCCCTCATGCCCAGTATCTTCAGCGTGTTCCTGCCTGTCGGGGTCTGCATAAGTCTCATTTTTTGCGAGAGAAGATGGGCCTCGATGTGTTCTTGCACTGTGTTGTTGATACCCAATTTAAGAAATTTATCCGTCGAGGTGCTAACCGGTAGTCCGAGAGCGCATTTGTAAGCTTTCCTGAGGATTGCCTCTAACTGATCCTTTTCGTGCTCGAGTGGCGTTTGGTAGGGGACACTGTATACAATCCTACTCACAACTAGGGACTGTACTAGCCGACAAGTGTCTTCCTCCTTCATCCCTCTTCTTCTGTTGGAGATTCGGGCGATCATCCTCGTGATCTGCGCTGTGGTGTTCGCGAGCTGTCGGATTGTGTAATCCAGACGTCGGTTACTTTGTATCCACATGCCAAGGATCTTAATCTGGGATACTTCGGGGATCTTCCAGCCCCCTATGTAGATCTCTATGGAGTTCTGCACATTGTGTACCCTTCTGTAGACCCTGAGCACCTCGGATTTCTCCGGGGAGCATGCGAGTCCGCAGTATTGGGCATATGCGTGGACCGTATCTGCTGCACTCTGCAGAAGGTCTTGCTTTTCTCCCAAAGATCCCTTAGTCACCCAGATTGTGACGTCGTCTGCGTAGATGGCATGTCTGATTCCTTCAATTTTTTCTAGCTGCCGTGCTAAGCCAGTCATAACAATGTTGAAGAGCATGGGCGATATCACAGAGCCTTGCGGTGTTCCCCTCTGAGGCGTGTTGAAGGTATCAGTCCTGATGCCTCCTATACCAATAGTGGCGGTTCTGTTACTGAGGAAGGCTTTAACATAGCTGTGTATTCTGTGCCCGCAGCTTAGGTTGCTAAGACCTTCCAGCACAGCCCTGTGACTGACATTGTCGAAGGCAGCCTTAATGTCAAGCGCGAGCAAGATATGTTCTCCGTATTTCGGGACGGCAGTGAGCACTTCCTCCTTGATCTGCAGAAGGACGTCTTGTGTTGAGAGGTGTTTTCGAAACCCAAACATAGTATGCGGCAGGAGCTCATTATCCTCCAGGTAGGTCTCCAACCTCTGAAGCACAATTTTCTCATATACTTTACCTAAGCATGACGTCAGCGAAATCGGTCTAAGATTTTCCATGCTGGGAGTCTTTCCGGACTTTGGAATCATCACAATTTCTGCATGTCTCCAGTCGTCTGGGATGGTCCCGCGTTCCCAGTGTTTATTGATGAATTCTGTGAATCTTTTGATTGACCTTTCGTCTAGGTTCCTGATCATTGCATAGGTGATGCCATCCTTGCCTGGGGAGGTGTTCCTTGTGGCGGAAATCATCGCGTGCCTGACTTCCTCTGAGGTGATAGGCTCATCTAAAGCGGGGTTTTCCTTGCCCGTGTATGCGAAGCTGCAGGTTATGTTTGTTGCGTCCCCAATATAGCGCTGCTTGATCTCCTCTAGCATTTCCCGGTCTGTGCCTTGAAATTGGTGCGCGATTCGTTGGGTTGTCTTGCAATTTTCAGACTTGGTCATAGTTGGGTCTATAAGAGCCCTTAGCAATGCCCATGTTTTTTTCCAGCCGAGGGTGCCTTGTAGCTCGTTGCATTTTTGGTCCCAATTGCGCCTTGAGAGCTCTGTCGTAAACTCTTCAGCTTGTCTGGTGATCTCGGCAATCTTAAGTCGGAGCTTCCTGTTGTACTTCTGCCGTTTCCACCTTCTTAGTAACCCCCGTCGAGCGTCCCATAGGTGTAATAGATGTTTGTCCACCTCGGGTGTGCTGGTTGTGAGGGTTACTTCTCGGGTTAGCCTTTTCCAGTCCGCCTTGATTCCTGTTACCCAGCTCTTAATGTCTGTGATCTCGGTATCTTCGGACTCCGCCCTAGTTTTTCTATATGCCTCCCAGTCGGTTAGTCTGGCCTGGCCTTGTCTTTTTCTGATGGGGAGTGTTTCTATCTGGATGCGCAAGATACAGTGGTCGCTGCCAAGCGTTTCCCCTTCGTTTTCCCATCGAGCCTCCCGTACTCCTCTGACGAATGCCAAGTCGGGGCACGAATCTCGGCTGATACTATTTCCCACTCGCGTGGGTCGCGTGGGGTCCGTGATGAGACTGAGCTTTCTGCGGTCAGCTTCCCTGGCAAGATCCTTGCCTTTCTGAGTTTCCTTAAGGTACCCCCAGCTCTTGTGCCATGCATTAAAATCACCTAAGATGACGATGCCCTTCCCTCCTGCTGCTTGCTGCGCCTTACCCAACAAGTAGTTGAAGTTGGCTTTCCTCTGGCTGGGCGGACTGTAAATATTGAGGAGAAATATGCTTTCTTGGCTTCTTTTTCGGGTGATGATTTCAATGAAAACGTGGTCAATATCAGTTGCGTTGATGTCGTGCCTGATTGCGGTCACCGCCTTGTGAACCAGCGTCGCGACCTTACTCTGTCCGATCCCCTCATAGACTGAGTAGCCAGCGAGAGCGGGTGAGCAGCCGGTTTCCTGCAGAGCGATTATGTCTGGCAGAGCTCCGCAGCTACTGATGTGTTGTTTAAGAAGAGCTTGCTTTCTGCGGATCCCACGGCAGTTCCACTGCCATATTTCGAGGGTTTCTAACTTGTCCGAGCATTTACGGTTGCTCGCCATGCTCGGTTGATGGCCTGGTATAGGGTTTAGCTCTGGATTTCATGGCCGTAAATTGTACTAGGCGTTCTCTATCCTTACGCGCCTCGTCTTGGATGTTAGAGACGAGGTTGCTAAGGTTCGTTAGCGCATTGTTCATGGCAGTCATGGCAGCTGAGAATTCCTGGCGCCCTATGGTAGTTGACTGAGTTTCGTTAGCTTGCGAGTTTGAGATTGCCTGCCCGGTCCTCTGGGCCTTGAGTTCAGCTATGAGATCGTTTAGTTTCTGTCTAAGTTCAGCATTCTCCGCCCTCAGCGTCTGAATAGTTTGCCTTAGCTCATTTACGTCGTCGTTAGATTGCCAGTTATCACTAGGAGCGTTGCCTGTCTGTGTATTTGGAGCAGTGGGAGAGGCAGAAAAAAGATGCGCTTTCCAGCTCACCTTACTGTTTTCTTCCTTCTTGCTTATGGGCTTCTTTGGTTGTTTCTTTTTTGTTTCTGGAACCTGCCTGGTCCTGGACACGGATCTCGACCTCGACCGCGTTCTCGAAGTCGATCGGGACCTGGATGTTGAATTGGAGTCCTTGCTGAACCAGCGTTTCCGGGCACGGCCACAGACGCCGGCATTGCTAGCTCCAGCGTGTGCTTCTTCTCTTTTCCGCGGTCGATGACTCCTCGGTTTCCTGAGGCGTTCCTTGCACTCTTTTGCACGTGTGGGGTGCGCCTCCTTGCAGAGCGCACACCTTGGCTCGCAGGTGTGCCCGTCCTCGATGACTGGCTCGGCGCAATTCGAGCAGACAACGGCGTCAGGTGTCGGGCATACGTCCGCTCTATGACCAGGTTTGAAGCATATGTAGCAAACTTGACGCGATGATCGGTAGAGGTAGCAACGCGTCTCGCCTCCGTAGTAGTAAACATAGCGGGGAACAATCTTGCCCTCGAAAGTGATGACCGCAGTTTGAGAATTTCCCAGCATTCTTGCATAAAGGATTTTGACACCTTGGGTGCGTACCCGTAGATGGGCTAGTAGTTCGGTCGGCGTGGTACCGGCGTCCAGTCCGTGAATCACACCCTTGCACGAATTGTCCGGAGCTGCCACGTAAGCCGTCACTGCATAGTCGCTTGCACCGAAACGCAGACTTGAAATGCTCTGCACAGCATTGGCAGTCTCCATGTTTGGTGTGCTGATTATGGCGATGTTGGATCCGTTGCGCAATCGTATAAGCAAGTTGCCTTCGTTGCACATGTTAGGGTTTCCACATGCTTTCGTTATTGCCCAGGCCATCTGGTGCGTGCTCAGCTGACTGATGTTGAGCCCATTCTTCGGTCTAATAATGACCTTGAAATCGGTTTTCGGCAGTGGAGGTAGCTTCTCTTTGCGACGTTTGGGCTGGCTCGGCGCTAATTTGTCCGCCGCTTCGCTCCCGGTCTGCGGAACGGCGATCAGCCTTGAGTTGTGGTATTTTGCAGTGAACCATCCCCCGTTGTCAAGCGTTTTCTTTTGCGAGAGGTCGGTAGCGTCCTCCTTGCGTTCAGTGCTCTTTTCGGTCGGCGTCCCAACTCCAGTCGACGCAGCCGCGTCGGCGTCTGTCATCCTCGTGCCTCCCACCGGGCCGGCGCCCAGGCGCCGCCTAGGCTTAGCGCAGCGTTCGTCTCCTCGGATGTTCCAACAAGCAGAGGAAGGGGAAAATGTAGACTTACGGTTAAAAACCGCTTATCCACAGACTCCGCTTGGTTAGTAGAAGACGGTGGAGTACACCATTTTCAGCATCGTTGAGTTGTTCCGGGTGAAATAAGGCGTCGAAGCAGGAGCTCATGCGAAGCGAGTTCGCTCCGTGTGGCCCCCTAGCGGCGTCCTCACCGTGGAACGTCGGCGGCTTGCGAGGTTGGTTCACGACCATTTCTGCCTGCGGTACCTGGCTAGTCATAGTGGCGGCGTCCGTCGTCTGAGTTTCCCTTGGTGTGAAGGAAAGAGACGCGAATTCCGGTGAGTCACCTCGAAGACGCCGGCTTGCTCGCTGGTGCACTGGTGTCAGTTCCACTGGAGTGGCTCGTTGGCGGTTAGGACTATTGCGACCCTCGTTGATGGGGCGTCGGCTCATACCCAGCACCTCCACCAGTAATGTAGCGAATTTGATGAACGCAGGTTAATAAAACAAGGCGTTTATTTAGAGCGAACCTGTGCTCACAACTCAGTCACTGCCTAGCAAGACAGACGCGTTCTAATGCTCGCGTCGTACCGTCGTATTCTTCTTCCCTCTCCGTCGTCTCGTGCCAGAGGCGCGCGCAAGCCGGGATGAGCGTTGCCTGTGGTTGGTGAAATGCACCTTGCCACAGCGCGCGAACTTCCTAATATAAGAATGATGGCGGGCTATTTGAATGCAGCCAAGGACGACCCGAGGACATTGAGGAATACCTGTCGACACGTCAAAGCCCCATCACTCCCCGCCTGCATCAGCCACGGTCACCATCACCTATGCGCTACCGATCGCCCAGCCCCCGTGCAGCTTCAAGGCTGCCAAGACGGTCACCAAGCCCTCAGCAGGAAAACTGAAGCAAGCGACCTGTGGAGGTGAGGCCGCTGATAATCGCTGTAACGAAGATCCTCCATTGCCGCTTCAGTACGATGAAGTATTTCCGGTAGACGGGTGCACTAGCGAAAAGATTACCTCAGACTTGCGATTGGTAGTAGATGGCGATTGGTAGTAGTTGATACGGGAGCTGATTATTCGGTAATCAGTTGCGCCATGGCGAGGAAACTAAAAAAAGTTGTGACGGAGTGGACAGGTCCGCAGATACGCACCGCAGGCGGCCACCTTATCACGCCCCGTGGTAGATTCACCGCAAGGCTTGAAATAAGGGGATTTACTTACGTTTCTGACTTCATCGTGCTGCCAGAATGTTCAAGAGAACTTATAATAGGTATGGATTTCTTGCAAGCCAACGGCGCCATAATTAACTTACGTAGGTCGAGTGTATCCTTCTCAACAGAGCAAGCTCTACCTGTAGAGGAATGGGAGGAGCGACGTCTTACAGCACTGCGTGTTGTCGAGGATGATGTAACGGTACCGCCACGCTCCAGTATAATGGTCATCGTGGAGAACGAAAGATTTCACGACCGGGAAGGTATAGCGGATGGAAACGTAGGACTGTTTTTGAGCAAAGGCATTTGCGTGGCTCGGGGTGTGGTTCACCTAAGGAATGGCCGTGCGGATGTGATGCTTACGAATTTTGGAAATGGATTCCAGCACATCGCACAAGGAACAGCTATTGCCTATTTCCACGAATTCCAAGCAGCGACCGAAATATGCTGCCTCACGACAATGCGAACTGCCCTGCCAAAAACTTGCAGCAATGTCGACGCCTCGGTTACCATTAATACACAACTACCCGAAGCACAAAAGCAGCAGTTATATGCCCTTAAGAATTTTTCTGACTGTTTCTCCACATCGTCGAAAGTGCGTTGCACGTCCGTCACAAAACACAGAATTATAACTGAGGAAGCCACGAGACCGGTCTGCCAGCACCCATATCGAGTTTCACCAAAGGAAAGACAGATAATAAAGAAGCAAGTAGAGGAGATGCTTTCAGATGACGTCATCCAACCTTCCAAGGCGTCCCCCGTAGGGCTCGTAAAGAAGAAAGATAATACACTACAGTTCAGCGTCGACTATAGGAAATTGAACGCTGTAACTAAACGGGATGTGTACCCTCTCCCCCGTATTGGCGACACTTTGGACAGGCTGCGGTATGCAAGGTTTTTCTCCTCTCTAGATCTCAAGAGCGGATATTGGCAAATAGAGGTCGATGAGCGTGATCGTGAAAAGACAGCATTCGTAACCCCAGACGGCCTCTACGAATTTAAAGCGCTTCCCTTCGGCCTCTGTTCCGCACCAGCGACGTTCCAACGAATGATGGACACTGTTCTCGCTGGATTGAAATGGCAGTCCTGCTTAGTGTATTTGGATAATGTGGTTGTATTTTCCTCTACATTTGACCAACATCTAGAACGTCTACGGCTGGTATTGGAAGCTATTCGATCAGCAGACTTGACAATTAAGCCAGAAAAATGCCAGTTTGGTTTCGAAGAACTACGATTTCTCGGCCATGTCATCAGCGCTCAAGGCGTTCGGCCAGACCCCGAAAAGACAGCCGCTGTTGCGAGGTTCTCCACACCCATAGACAAAAAGTCGGTGCGACGATTCTTGGGCTTATGTACCTACTATAGACGATTCGTAGAAAATTTTTCAAGGATTGCTGAACCCTTCACAAAACTGACAAGAGAAGATGTGCCCTTCGAGTGGAACGCCGAACAACAAGACGCATTTGATGAGCTAAGAAAACCCTTGCAGGCGTCTCCAATCCTTGCACATTTTGACGAGACAGCAGACACCGAAGTTCACACTGATGCGAGCAATGTTGGCCTCGGTGCCGTACTCGTTCAGTGGCAAAACGGTCAAGAGAAAGTCATGCTTATGCCAGCCGCAAACTCTCAAGACCAGAGACAAACTACTCCGCAACAGAAAAAGATGTCTTGCAGTTATATGGGCCATAGGCAAATTTCGCCCCTACCTCTACGATAGGCCATTCAAAGCCGTCAGTGATCACCATTCAGTGATTTGGGCTTGGCAGCACCGTACGGAGCACCATGACAAACCACCTGCTCTTCGTTATACAGGTATTCCTCGGACTTCACGGAACTGAACACGCTCCTCTGCTGGATTGCTGTGGTCATTCCGTCACAGCGGGGGCAATATCAAGTAGTCGACAACACGTGGAAGTTGGAACAACGCTGCTATCGCTATCGCCGTGGCAGAACGGATCCCATCATGGCTCTACGCTTGCCACGTCACGTCCGGAGGACCCTTTTGGTGCACCAGCGACACTCGACGGGCCAGCGGGACAGCATAAAAGACCCAACAGGATCCGCGCGCGCTTCATTGGTCTTGGCAGCACCGTACGGAGCACCATGATAAACCACCTGCTCTTCGTTATACAGGTATTCCTCGGACTTCACGGAACTGAACACGCTCCTCTGCTGGATTGCTGTGGTCATTCCGTCACAGCGGGGGCAATATCAAGGCTGTGTTCCAATTCTGGACAGCATCATAGACAGCCTACCTTGACAGCTTCAAGGACAGCTTTGCGTGCTTGCCGTCCGAGTAATGGAACGCGCCCGGATGACGTATTCACGACGAGCCGCCATCTCGTGTCGACAAAAGAAAGCTGAAAAAAACGCTCCCAATTTTCGTTCAGTTTGCTTATTTCGTGTTACAATCTACGAAGAACTAAATGCAGCTCACGTAAATTGCGTAAGAAAGCGCCTATTTGCGAGCAGACGACCGTTCCGGCGAGGTTTGTGGATATTCAAGCAATCCTCTCAGCCGCCATCTTGTTTGGACAGCAAAGTAGCCTGCATCGTTTTTGTCTTCGTATGCCGTCTTCGCGAAGCTGTCTATTTTGCCGTCTACGTGAGAAATGGAATGGGACTTAAGATGGCCGCTGTTACGTAGCCGTCTATTTAGCCGTCTACCGTGAGTATTGGAACACACCCCAAGTACGGGCCAGCGGGACAGCATAAAAGACCCAACAGGATCCGCGCGCGCTTCATTGGTCTTGGCAGCACCGTACGGAGCACCATGATAAACCACCTGCTCTTCGTTATACAGGTTGGTGATAAATGGTCCCTTGTTAAATGTACCAAAACTAGTCATGTAGGCTTAGTTGTGCTGCCAAGCCCCCAGCACATGTTGTTTTGCTACCTAGAGAGTGTCCGTGTGATATTTTTGCTACTGAAAATGAGCGGTGACGTTGAAGAAAACCCAGGTCCTGACAAAATAGACCAGATACTAAAGGCTGTCACCGAACTTAAAACATCACATTCATCTCTTGAAACGGGTCTCAAAGACGTTCAGCTAAGGCTCTCACAGATTGAATGTACGCTTGCGTCAGTAAAGCAATGTCAAGAGAAGGTTGAAAAATGCGAAGCAACTGTGTCGGCCATGCGTAGAGAATTTACTGAGATGCGCAACAAAATCGACGACCTTGAAAATAGAAGTCGCCGAAACAACCTAGTCATCTATGGTCTTAATGAAACGGAACAAAAACCAGAAGCGGTGAAAGAACTAGTGACGCGAGGGATATTTTTTGAAATGATGGGCATCGAAGTGAAATCTATTGAGCGCGCACACAGAATCGGTTTGAAGAAGACCAACCATGACAGACCTGTGATAGTGCGTTTCTATGACTTTACAGAAAAAATTTTGGTGTTACGAAACTGTCATAAACTAAAAAATACAGCCATATCTATATCTGAAGATTATTCAAAGCCTGTTCGTGAAACTCGGAAAAAGCTGTGGCAGGCATCTGCATCGAATCGACGTAACGGAGCTAAGGCGACACTTGTTTACGATAAGCTTAAAATTAACGGAGAATACTTTACATGGAACGAGACGGAAAATAAAATGACAGCTGCGAAAAGTGCTCGCCCCGATGGTCGCAGTAAGTCAAGTACTTCTAAAACGTGACAGCGAACCAAAGAGCCTTTTACGTTGTTGTGTTTTAATGCAAGAAGTATTGTAAACAAAATACCGCACTTTGAAGAACTATTGCTATTGTATGAACCCGATGTTGTAGTAATCACGGAAACATGGCTTAATCCCGATATTCACGATTCAGAGATTGTACCGTCAGAATACGCACTGCTTCGTACAGATCGAGATGGCCGCGGTGGGGGTGTGGCCATTGCCATTAAACGAAACATGTCTTTTCGTAAAGAAAACGGCATTGCAGGTCACGAAAGTGTGTGGTGTAAGGTTTTGATTAATAACGTTCCTGTATTGATTGGTGGCGCATACCGGTGTCCAGGTTCCCCTGATGAATATCTTGTAAAACTACAGGAGTTTCTTCATGGCTGTGTGAACGAGCGAACAAAAGTAATACTTACCGGGGACTTCAATATGCCAGGTATAAACTGGGACGATTTTACTATCGGAAACACTCCTGCTAAAGGTTCAGACATACTTTTTGATATAATGTTTAGTTTCTCGTTGACACAGCTGCTGATGGAACCGATTCGAATCCAGGGGTCGACATATTCAGTGCTTGACCGTGCGTTTGTGTCCGCCTCTTTAGCACCAGCAATAAGTGTTGAAGAAGGAATCTCTGACCACAAGCTGATTCTGTTAACACTTCATAACATGGGAAGACACCTATCGCATGAAACTACGCGTATATCAGTTAAAGATTACTGCAGAGCGAACGATGAAAGCGTTATTGATTTCTTCGAAGCATTACATGACGATTTCTTTAATGCGTCGTCGGGTGTTCTCGATCTGTGGCACAAACTAAAATCTGGAATAGCGCATTGTGAATCAACATTCATACCCACTAAGCTAAAGAGAACTAAACGAAAAACACCATGGATTACGAGAAGCATAATCCACCTAAAAAGAAAAGTACAACGAATCCGCAAACGTAAAAACAAACCTGCTGAATACAACGAGCTTTCACGTCAATTAAAAACTGAGACAAAGACTGCTAGAGACAACTTTTTCGCACACACTTTAACTGATTTTATGATAAACCAACCACGTAAGTTTTGGAAGTATTTATCCAAAACAGAAGGCTATGTGAGTGAAATGGAAATATCGGGTAGTATAGTCAAAAACGCGCGAACGATTTCAGATGCTTTTAACAATTAGTTCCAATCAGTTTTCACACGTACACAGCCCTCGTACTCACCGTTGTCTTGCAACGAAGGGCACATGCCTGACCTAACAATGTCAGAATCTGGTATACTTCATCTGCTTCTTCAACTAGATGTTAAAAAATCGCATGGCTCGGATGAAATTTCAAACACATTTCTTAAACGCTATGCTGGCCAGTTATCCCCTTTCCTGCAAAAGATATTTTCCTTATCGTTAGAAACAGCGGTGCTTCCTGATGACTAGTTGTGTGCGAAGGTGATTCCTATTCATAAAAGTGGAAGCAAGCAACTGATAAACAACTACAGGCCAATATCACTGACAAGCACATGTTGTAAACTTATGGAGCATATCATAAATAAAGCGCTGATGGACTACCTAGAAGATAATAATCTGCTTTACTCCAATCAACACGGTATTTTCGAAGAAAGCTTTCGACCACTACACAACTTTTAGAAATTACTCATGATTTTGCCACTGCTATTAATTGTAGGCAACAGATACATGCAATATTCATTGATTTCTCCAAGGCATTCGACCGCGTTCTACACCCTCTACTCATACAAAAACTTGAATCATTCGGCGTCAACTCGAAAATAGTCTGTTGGATTGCTGCATATCTCTCCAATCGTACCCAGTACGTTTCCTTTAATAATGCTGAGTCTGACCGCGCCGGCGTGTTTTCAGGCGTTCCCCAGGGTTCCGTGCTAGGACCAACACTCTTCCTCATCTACGTCAATGACATTTACAGGGCTATGGAACCAGGTATTACAATGAGGCTTTTCGCGGACGACTGCGTCATATACGCTCCTACTAACAAAACAGAAGACCAGGTAAAACTGAACCAATCCTTACAGAATATTGGAAGATGGTCTGAAAAACATGGCATGCAAATTAATACAGATAAAACCATGTGCATTACTGTTACACACAGAAAGGCACCCCTTCACTTTAACTACACCCTTTCCGGGCAGAAATCAAACACGTTAATACGGTAAAGTATTTGGGGGTCACAATAACGCAGTCTTTAAAGTGGAATGCCCATATTGATCAGGTTTCTGCAAGACCATTCAAACAACTGGGTTTCTTAAGGCGCAAACTCTCTGGCACTTCTCCCCAGGTTAAACTAACGGCATACAAAACACTAATTAGACCCATCCTAGAATATGCAGCAATAGTTTGGAACCCGCATCAAAAGAACATGACCGATGCATTGGAAAAAATTCAAAGTCGGGCTTTAAGATTTGTTTACTCAAAGTATGGCAGGCAGGATAGTGTTTCCGCACTTTGTCTTCAAGCGCGTGTCGCAACTCTCGCTAGCCGACGACGGCTAGCCTGTCTGAAGTTTCTTTTCCTTCTCTTGAACAATTTAGTAAATATAAATAAGGACGAATACCTAAAGGCCCCGAACCGTCACTCCAGCAGAACTAACAACGAGAAGTGCATACGCCCATTCTTGTCGCGTTGTAACACATTTAAGCACTCTTTTTTTCCCTCAGTTATAGAGATATCGAACGACCTGCCGGACGACGTCGTCAGTGCACAATCACTAGATTCATTTTTGTCGCTAGTGGAATCCCATTTAGAGACATTTCAATAGGTTTACTGGTTTTGGTTCAAATAAAGACAAAAACGATGTGCCGCTCCTGTACTCGCACATGGTTACACATCTTGAACAGCTTTTTTCTAGGTACCTTTCATGCTGCTGTGTTCATAGGATATAACTTTCTCATTGTCTTTTCCGTATTTGTTTTGAACCTGTACGCTATGGTTCCTTTTTTGCACAGATCTTTCACTGATTTTTGTTGTCACCGATATGGTTGCATTGTACTCCACATTTTCGCTCTTTCTTCTTTCTTTCTTGAAATGGAGCCCTCTGTATTTTGTATGCCCTCTCCTGTATAGGCCTGAAAAGGCCCACAGTATTGAATAAATAAAATAAAAATAATAAATAAAATTCGCTCTGCTGGCTGGCAAATCTAAAGGACCCATCAGGACGACTAGCAAGATGGAGCCTACGGCTCCAAGAATGTGATATTACTGTTGTATATAGGTCCGGAAGGAAACACACTGATGCCGACTGCTTGTCACGCGCACCAGTAGAGACAGCTGTGTCGGAAGACGAAGACTTCCCGTTCCTAGGCATTGTTGAGGCTTCAGAAATCGCGGAAAAACAACGAAATGACCCGGAGCTCCTGCCACTTATACAGCGTCTAGAGGGACTTGAGGTTCAAGTTCCGCGTACTTTCGCCAGGGTGTTCTCCACTTTCTGTCTGCGCGGAAGTATCCTCTACAAGAGAAACTTCCAGAACAACGAAGAGAAGTTTTTACTTGTCGTGCCTACAGCTATATGACACGAAATTCTGCACGCATGTCATGATGAGCCAACATCCGGCCATATGGGCGTGAGCCGTACATTCGCCAGAATCCACCAGAAATACTACTGGCCTAAGCTGCTGGCATCAGTGCAACATTACGTCAAGACCTGTCGCGAGTGTCAAAGACGGAAGGCACCGTCTGACATACCGGCAGGCCTTCTCCAGCCAATAGATCCGCCAAAGGCTCCTTTCCAGCAAGTCGGCATGGATCTCCTCGGCCCATTCCCAACGTCAGCTTCAGGCAAAAAATGGATAGTTGTAGCCACGGACTATCTCACCCGTTACGCTGAAACCGATTCCGTGCACAGTGCGACAGCTGCCGAAGTAGCAAGGTTTTTTGTAAACAACATAGTGCTAAGGCACGGCGCTCCCTCGGTTGTTATTACTGATCGGGGTACAGCGTTTACTGTGGACTTAATGCGATGCTTAATGCGAATGACGCATACCGATCATAGAAGAACAACGGCGTACCACCCTCAGTCAAACGGTTTGACTGAACGCCTCAATAGAATGCTGACTGATATGCTTTCGATGTATGTCGATGTTGAACATAGGCTGTGGGATGAAATTTTGCCCTACATCACCTTTGCTTACAACACCGCTGTTCCAGAAACAACCCGAGTTCCACCGTTTCAACTTGTATTCGGCCGAAGAGTAACAACAACTTTGGGTGCTATGTTGCCCCTGGACGAACAAAACGACCATCCATCGGACCTGGAAGATTTCTTGCAACGAGCTGAAGAAGCACAACAGATGGCAAGGTATCGAATACGCCATCAACAACCTGTCGACTCTAGCCGGTATAACCAGCGTCGAAGTGAACCGAATTACCAGCCCGGTGACAAAGTGTGGATTTGGACGCCGGTGCGACGTCGTGGACTGTCTGAGAAGCTCCTTTGCCGATACTTCGGCCCTTACGAAGTACTGCGCCGTATAAGTGACGTAAATTACGAAGTCAAACCCGCTGGTCATCAAAGCCCAAGACACCGAAAACCTACGGAGGTTGTGCATGTTGTTCGCATGAAACGCTTCTATGAAAGGACGTGAACACAACGGACAAAATAAGAACTCTTGCCTTGCCCCCCGCATCGGGACGATGCGTCTCAGGAGGGGGATAATGCCGTGACATCTTGGCTGCATTCAAATAGCCCGCCATCATTCTTATATTAGGAAGTTCGCACGCTGTGGCAAGGTGCATTTCACCAACCACAGGCTACGCTCATCCCGGCTTGCGCGCGCCTCTGGCACGAGACGACGGAGAGGGAAGAAGAAGACGACGGTGCGACGCGAGCATTAGAACGCGTCTGTCTTGCTAGGCAGTGACTGAGCTGTGAGCACAGGTTCGCTCTAAATAAACGCCTTGTTTTAAATGCGAAGCATTTCTTAGCGAACTTCGGCGAGTTTGAGCGTATCTATCTATCTATCTATCTATCTATCTATCTATCTATCTATCTATCTATCTATCTATCTATCTATCTATCTATCTATCTATCTATCTAGCCGCCTACGATTTTGTGCTCTCCTGGCCGTTTCGCTGATCGGATGTTTACGAAAATTGGTATGCCACATCATGACTACATGACGAACATAAATGACAGGTCATAACATGAAAATCATGAAGTGCATGTCATGAGCGGCACGATTTACATGCCACAGTCTGAGGGCTCTCTTGGCCGTTTCGCTAATGGGATGTATGCGAAAATTGGTATGGCATACCACTGACTGCCTGACGAACATAAATGGCAGGTCATAACATGAAAATCATGACATGCATGTCATGAGTGCATGATTTACATGTCACAGCCTTAGTGCTCTCCTGGTCGTCTCGTTAATGGGATGTATACAAAAATCGCTATGCCACAATATGACTGCATGACAAACATAAACGACAGGTCATAATACGAAAATTATGACATACATGTAATGAATGACATGATTTACATGCCACGCGTTTCGTTAATGGGCCGTATACGCAAATTGGCATGCCACAACATGACTGCGTCACAAACATATATGACAGGTCGTAACACGAAAATCATGACATGCATGTCATGAGTGACATGATTTACATGCGACGGTCTTGGTGCTCTCCTGGCCGTTTCGTTAATGGGATGTATACGAAAATTGGTACACCACGACATGACTGCATGGCGAAGATGACTGACAGGTCACAACATGAAAATCATAATATGCATGTCATGGGCGACATGATTTACATGCCACGCGTTTCGTTAACGGGATGTATACGAAAATTGGCATGCCACAAGATGACTGCATCATGAACGTAAATGACAGGTCATAACATGAAAATCATGACATGCATGTCATGAGCGACATGATTTACATGCCGCGGCTTCGGGCTCTCTTGGCCGTTTCGTTAGTGGGATGTGTAGGAAAATTGGTATGCAACAATATGACTGCATGACGAACATAAATGACAGGTCATAACATGAAAAGCATAACATGCATGTCATGGGTGGCATGATTTACATGCCAGGTGTTTCGTTAATGGGATGTATACCAAAATGGCTATGGCGCAACACGACAGCATGACGAACGTAAATGACAGGTCATAACATTAGAATCATGACACGTGTGTCATGACCGGCATGATTTACATGCCATGGTCCTGGCGCTATACTGCCGTTTCGTTAATGGGATGTATGGGCTCCGTCTACTGACGACAGGGCGCTACGTAGCTCTCGCCGGACGGCTCAATCGCGCACGCTGGAAACCGAGGCGACAGCGACTCGCGCGTTTCTTCGCTGCTTTCCGGGCGTGCTGCGAACCACACGAACGCTCGCGGCGTCGCCCTTTGGAACAGTTTGCCGCAGGTTTGGAGCGCGCGTCTCAAAGGAAATAAAACGAAAGAAGGTGGGACGGGAGGTCGCTGCTGCTATAGAGTTGGAGACGCGCATCGCTTTCGCGTATTTCCCTGTCACAGTCTGCCCAATTTTGCTTCTCTCCGCCAGGCAGTGCATTCTGGCGCTGATGTCGCACATGGAAAACTTGACTGCACGGAGCCTATATGAAAATTGGTTTGGCACAACATGACTGCATGACGATCATAAATGACAGGTCATAACATGAAAATCGTGACATGCATGTCATTAGCGGCATGATCTACATGCCACTCGTTTCTTTAAAGGGATGTATATCAAAATTGCTATGGCACAACAGGACTGCATGACGAACGTAAATGACAGGTCATAACGTTAGAATCATGACATGCGTGTATGAGCGGCATGGTTTACATGCCACAGTCTTGGTGCTCTTGTGGCCGTTTCGTTAAATTCGTATGTACCAAACTCGGTATAGCGAGACAACAATGCAAATCCATTTTGCATTCCTTATGCGTGCTTCGCATTTCCTTGATTCCCACTGCACGTGGGATCTGCCAATTTTTTATTAACCTGCGTTAATCAAATTCGCTACAATATATATATATATGTATATATTGTCGCGGTTCAACGCGAACAAGTGACAACACCGTTGAAGGAGACAAGGAAAACAGCGTGTTGACGCCACTACAACAGAAAACTCTTCTTCGTCTTCTTCGGAGTCCAATTTACCCCTAACACCACTAGCCGGAGTTCACTGAAAACGCCAGTCGTCGTCGTCGTCTTTGTGCCTTCATAGAACGCACGCGTCGATATATATATCAGGTGAATAATCTTATTATTTAGCATACCTAAGTTTTCGCGGACAAATGTCTTTTTTGGTCATAACGATCGTTATGACCAAATACGACATTTGTCCGCGAAACGGTGTCGACATTGTCTTTGTGCTTGAAGTTAATTAACGATATGTTCAGCAGGCTCTCAGCACGTCATCGTTGTCAGACTTCGTGTTAACATAACGTCAGGTAGGATCGTTTTCAGTGGTTTGATATACATGATTTGGCATTTAGTTATCTGGAATACTACGCATGTCAGCACGTTCAGCTGACAGCCTTAGGGTGCACCTATTCAGAAGAGTGTTACGTACGCGATATAATTCAGCGTTATATTCAGCGTTGCGCCGCTTGATCAGCGTTATGAAAGCTAGAAGCATCCCGGGCAATAAAGATCATGCAATTGAACCTTTCATTATCACGCAGGTGCATACGCAAATCAACTGCACGCGGCGTCAGAGAGCAGAAAAATCGATGAGAAAGTGCGTTTTGTAATCACAGCTAGTGCACTTTAACGACATATTTACCTGCGAGCTTGAGGTTCTGCACGGCGTATATGCCGCTGTTGTCATCTTCGTCTTTGTCAAACCAATATGCATCGTAGGGCACCGTGTTATCGAAGTCGAGGTCGTGTTTTGGCGCAAAGTTCGTGATGTCAGCCACTGGAACGACGTAGCGCTTGTCCGTCTTATATTCCACAAATCTTACGAGAGCATACATATCAGCACGTGCACTCAAAAAATGCGGGCGATGGTCGATGGATTACGCGTCACGCTTCCACGCGTTTTCCGAACACATATGGAACGCGGAGGAAGACAAACCGGCCTCCTCACGCTGCGGGGGCGCTGTCTTGGAGCGCCAAAATGTAGTTCTTGCTTGTACGTAAATTGAAACAGTATTTATTAATCCTTGATATTATTATAAAATTTTCTTATATTCTGATATTTTTTATATCTTTAAGATGTACCATTTATAAATATCAGCGTTTTTCGAAGAAAAAAACAGTGCGCGACTGCGGGGCACTTATAGTGCTGGGTAGTACCACAGCATGTTTGGTTAGCGGTATGTGGTTCGGAAAACTTAAAATCGACCGCGCGCTGTTGACGCGCAAGGTCTTGTCCTATAAAGCAATTGCGTGCGTTTGCGTAATCGATTCTTTTGGATATCAAATGACTCCATTTAAAAGGCGTAAGGTCTATCTCGACCCGGGATCAGACAGCCGCATGCCAAAGTCGACAAAATGGCTCCTTGACCATCCTAGAGACCGTGCTGTGCGAGCCCCGCGCGGTCACGTTCCGTCGTCTATGGCGAGATCTTCACCAACATCGCCAGTAAATTCTCGCGGGGACCAAATCTGCAATGAATCTGAGCACTTGGACTCTACCTCGGAGGAAGATAGCGATGAGTACTGCAGCGACTTCACTGACAGTGAATACACAACTTCAGATGCAACTGTCATGCCGCCGGCCTCACCATTTTCCGCGGGCGAAGATTGTTTTCCGACTGATAACATCCCGGGACCAAGCTGTGATCCGGAAAATACAGATGCTTATCTCTGCGATCCATTTATTGACGGCGGGACAGTCACCCGAGGTGACGCCTATAGTTGCTCTTGGATTTGGCTTTAAATTCGGACTGTCCTGGGCTGTTATTGAAGAAATTAAGCGACTTTTCAACAACCTTCTGGGGAGGAAATGTTTTTCGGAAAGCAAATACTTCTTCAAGAAATTTTGTGGAGTTGACGTGACAGATGTCATTTTCAATTTTTACTGTGCAGATTGCAAGCATCTGCTCGCCGAAACAAAGGGCAGCCTAGAGGAACGCCAAAAGCTTAGTGTCGAATGTGCAATCTGCAGAAAGAAATATGTAGGCCAAGATCTTATGCGCACAGGCAATTTTTTCATAAGTTTGCCAATTGAAACGCAGCTAATGTCTGTTCTGTCGAGCAAGACAGCGAGCACTGCACTTGCAGAAAATCTCAACCGTCCACAGAGCAGTAACGGCTCAATGAGAGACATGTCAGATGGTCATCAGTACCTCAGTGCAGGCAAAGAGGCTGCCATAGCTCCACATCATTTGACGTTGACTGTGAATAGTGACGGAATCCCTGTTTACAAATTGTCCAAGTTTAACATATGGCCTGTCCAAGTGATTCTAAACGAGCTGCCACCCCGTCTGCACTGGGGCAATGTTATGACACCGCTTCTGTGGTATGGACAACAACATCCACATATGCCAATGCTTCTGCAAGCATTTGTGCAGCGACTTGAGAAGTTGAATGCAAGTGGCATCACATTAAAGACTGCAAGTGGCATCACATTAAAGTGTGCTCCAAGGTAAAATGTCTTCTACATAATATTTGATGCACACATACCACACAACTCTCGAGTGTATGTTCACATCATTTTCCATACTCGTGCAGGTCTTCTGTATATGCTGCTGTGCAGATGCACCTGCCAAAGTTGCAATGCAGGAAATGGTACAATTCAATGGGTACTTTGGCTGTAGCTGGTGCTACCATCCAGGGACGAATGTAGAAGGCAAGTCCTACAAGATACCTAGCACCATTTAACCGCTCTTTTTGTTGTAGGTTAGAAAGTTCAGTGAACTAAGACTACCATTATGACAAAATGTAACTCTCTCTTGTGGGGATGGCCAACGGCCCGGCTTGAGACTACACACGACGACGATGACGAACTGCGCGCGTGTGGTGCTGGGGCGCATGCTGGCGTTCTAGCTTGGGCCAGGACTAGCCTAGACGCGCTGCTGGGCACGACGGCTCTCAACTGGCCAGCTGGCCGGGACTGGCTGCTGCGGGCCGATACGCGGCAATCTCCCACATTGGCGCCCAACGTGGGGCCCCGGCTGCGTTCCTGGAAGGACCGTATGTTCGTGTGGGACGCCGTGTCGCCCGTTCCGCCGCACATGAACGAACACAGCCCGATCTGCCTGGTGATCTCTGCGAGCAATGGAGTGCAGCAGAGGAACAAAGGCGAGTGGCTGCGTAGGCCGTTCCGCAGTTCGTACAGAAAAAGCCATTAGTTCCGCAGACAAGCATGCTGACGTCGCGGCCCAGCATGCTGATAATACAATCTCCGCTAAAGAAAAGGGCGCTTGCGACGCCAAGACGGAGAAGTCGCCGCAGTAGTGGGCTTCAGCTGACGTGTCAGAAGACGACGACGTGAAGAAGGTCCAATAAAAAAAAAAAGGAGTGACCTTAATTTAAGGTCGGGCGGTCCCATGCCGCCCATTTCCCACAAGGGTGGGTGACCTCCCAAGCGTACAGTACCTTCCAACAGCCGAGCACCAGGTGGAAGCGCGCTTGTCCCTATTTTACCGGTAGGTACCCGGCGGCAGTGGCGGATGCCTCTCTGCCTACCACAGCAAGGCGGACGCTCAACTTTTTCACCAAGGCCGTGGTGGGTAAGGTGTGCCCAGGGGACCTGCCACGTCCTTATGGGGCCACCTTTCGAGATAAGTACGTAAACCGAGCGCCAGGTGTGTACTCCTCTACCCGTTTTTAAACCGGTGGGTGTCCGGCCGGCACTGGGATTCGAACCCGGTACCTACCGCATCGGAAGCGGACGCTCTACCATTGCGCCACCAGTTGCGGTCAAAAAAGGAGTGACCTTAATTTAAGGTCGGGCGGTCCCATGCCGCCCATTTCCCACAAGGGTGGGTGACCTCCCAAGCGTACAGTACCTTCCAACAGCCGAGCACCAGGCGGAAGCGCGCTTGTCCCTATTTTACCGGTAGGTACTCGGCGGCAGTGGCGGATGCCTCTCTGCCTACCACAGCAAGGCGGACGCTCAGCTATTCCACCAAGGCCGTGTTGGGTAAGGTGTGCCCAGGGGACCTGCCACGTCCTTATGGGGCCACCTTTCGAGATAAGTACACGTAAACCGAGCGCCAGGTGTGTACTCCTCTACCCGTTTTTAAACCGGTGGGTGTCCGGCCGGCACTGGGATTTGAACCCGGTACCTACCGCGTCGGAAGCGGACGCTCTACCATTGCGCCACCGTTGCTCTACCATTGCGCCACCACGAAAGAAAATGGGGAGCCCGAGGACAAGTACGAGGAGGACGCCGGTGAAGACGATGGCGGTGATGACGACGATGTTGACGCAGTTCCGGATGGTGAGGACTACGACAAGGAAGGGGACGACCCTGACAGAGATGACGGTCTTGAGGACGATGATGAGGATGATGCGTAAAGTGGCTACAGTAGTGGGAGTCTGCAAAGCAGATGACGGTCCAGAGAGCTTGGATGGGCCGACATGAAGGGACTTTTACTTGTGGGCGGCGCCTTCGACGTCCTGATGCGACTTCTGACACCCTCCCACGTGTGGCTCATCTGTGATGGATGACTGGGGACCGCAATCTACTCTACGATCGAGCGACTACACCCACCGGCTGCCTGCTTGGCGCACTGCTCTGAGAAAGGTTGGCGATGACGATCGGTCGTGCTACAGCCCACGGGTTCGGTTTAGGTCCCGCGTGTTCCTGCAAGACCTTCAGAGGTTTAGGACCGCGGCATCCTGCAAGACCTTATGCCCGGCGCTGCGCTATCTGGCGTCGTTCGCCACCTCGCTCGGTGCCCCAGCTTTCGAGGCTCTACCGCTGGAGGGGGCGTCGACAATTGTGCGGGCCATTGGGGACCAGTGTCATCACGACCACAGAGGGAGGGAGAGCGTGGGGATGGCCAACGGCCCGGCTTGAGACTACACACGACGACGATGACGAACTGCTCGCGTGTGGTGCTGGGGCGCGCGCTGGCGTTCTAGCCTGGGCCAGGACAAGCCTAGATGCGCTGCTGGGCACGATGGCTCTCAACTGGCCAGCAGGCCGAGGCACGGCAATCTCCCACACTCTGTGGTTCAGTAGATGTCACAACGTACCTCAAGACTGTAAAGGCAAATAGAATTCAGTTGCTACCTTCATGTCTTGAACCACGTACATCCACTTGGTGTTTTTTGTCGTCCTTTAGTCCTTCAGTACTTGATTTACTAAGTGCATTTAAACATGCACCCTTTCATTGCTTTACTAAACAGTTTCTGCAAATTTAAATGTACTGTGTGTATTCTTTTAATTTTTTTAGTAGGTACCATAAAATATTGCGTGGATCAACCCTACCCTGACCGCACCGATAAACAGGTCCTGGCAGACATGAGGGCTGCTTGCCGTACTGGCACCATTGTACATGGAGTGAAAGGCCCCTCTCCTCTTGTCAACTTGCCAGGATTTAGTCCTGCTATTTCATGGTGCCCCGATTATATGCATTGTATATTGCTGGCTGTCTCAAGACAGTTGAGTGAATTGTGGTTCTCGGACACAGGGACAGACTATTACTGTGGCATGCCGTCTACCATGAGGCTTACAAACGAAAGACTTTGCGAAATACGAATGCCTGTATATGCAAACCGTCAGCCGAGGTCGCTGCAGGTGAGAAAGTATTGGAAGACCTCCGAACGGCAGTCCTGGCCTCTTCATTACAGTGTACCTTGTCTGACTGGCGTGCTTGAGGAGAAGTATTTGACTCACTGGAGCCTTCTTGTGTCAGGTGTGTTTCTCCTACTGAAGGATATGGTTTCAAGTGCAGATGTAGACCTCAGCACACAACTGCTGACAGAGTTTGTTGTTGGAGTTGAATTTTAGTATGGCCGGAAGAACATGACCTACAACGTTCATCAGGTGTTGCACTTACCAAAGTCTGTCCATTTGTTTGGCCCTTTATGGGCGCATTCTTGTTTCACTTTTGAAACAAATATGGGCAGACCTTTCCAGCTAATTACATCGGCCAATGGAGTGGCTTCGCAGATTTCCAGCAGGCTTCTGCTGCGCAGTAGTTTGTTAGTTCTGGAGGCACGTGCAAGCAGCCATGCACTTTCATTATTGCAAGAAAACTGTGCAAAAGAATGCTTCGACAGCATTACTCCTCTAGGCAAGCCTGAAGTGATACGTGATGTTTCTGCACATACGCAACTGCAGGAAAAAGAGATAGTTGAGTTTCGTAGGGTGAAGATCCGGGGTGCAGTAATTGCCTCTGAAAGGTACAGCAAGCATGTGAGAACCAATAGCACTGCTGTTGTCTTTCCAGATGGCACTTATGCCAGGTCAAAAGAATATTCTGCTCAAGAGAATCATCTGGAGAACACTTCTACATTATATACTGAGGCATGCAGTGTGGACTCCATTCTGCCAAGTGCACACATTAAGAGCGCAAGAAAACAAGGCCATGAATGTCTCCTTGAGATTGATACACAAACACAACCATGTATATACTTTTGTTTTAAGAACCATGAGTACTTTTGTGATTTTGTTAACTCTTATGATGGTTTTGATTATGTGACAGTACAGAGAGTACACAATGAAGAAGTGTTGGTACCGAAGTCTTTAATGTGATTTTTTAAACCATGTTAAACTTTGCTGTATTCAAATGGTACTGACAGTCTTGTAACTCGTAGGAGGGTTCAATTTGCCCGGGGACTCGTCAGTAATTTTAAATAATGAACGAACAGTGCACTGAAACCAAAATGTGTAGCTGCTTTGTGTCAGGTTAAGATAAGGCCAGTTGCTTAAAGGGTATGCGTTAGCCACCTTACGGTGGCCACTGACCAAGTGTCAACAATGAAACTGTTTGCACAAACTGAAACGTCGGGCACACTGTGCTCATGCTTCAGCAGATGTGTTTTCCAGAGCCTTGCACTACAGCGTATCTCATAGTCATATCGTGGTTTTGGGGCGCTAAACCCCAAGAATTATTATTCATCAGATGTGTTCCATTAGCATAGATGCCCACAGTGCTTGTAAGCACTTAATTATCTTTTGCATACGTTCCTTCAATTGTATGGTAATATAATATGTGAGGTTTGACATGTGAAAACCATAAATGATTATGGGACATGCCATAGTGGAGAGCTCCAGAAATTTTGACCATCTGGTTTTTATTGCGCACTGGCATCGCAGAGTACATGAGCCTCCAGCACTTTGCCTCTGTTGAATTGTGACCACCGCAGACAGCCCCGCGACTTTCGGGTGCATCAACACGGTAACCATACATGTACTACAGCGGTAGACTAATCATATGGTGTTACAAAGACTTTGGTGTTGCACTTGCCTAATCAAGCCATTGATTATTGTGAACATATATCTGCATTGTCAGCTTAAATAATGTGGCAATACCTCTGCACATACATGTGCAGAGGTATTGCTGCTCCCCGGCTCTGCCTTGTGGCTCACTGTAAAGTTTCCCTGTGGAAGCAATGCTGTCCCAAGGATCCTGCATTGTTGTCAGTCTGAGCAATTCTCTTACATGTATGCGTTCAACTCATTTGTGCTACTTCAAGGTATTGGACCCGTATTATTAAAATTCTGTATTGCACATGGAGGCGCAGAATCTGGGATGTTGAGTCGCATCTTCATGTGTGCACGTAACCTGGTATTGCACGAATTGTTTTGTTGCGGTAACCTTTTACAGCCCACTTTACAGTAACCTTACAGTAGTAACCTTAGTAACCTTAGTAACCAGTAGTAACCTTAGTAACCTTACAGCCCACTCATTGAACGGGCTTAATTTTGTAAGTACTTTGTAGCCTGCCGCCTGTACATCTGATAGCCAGGAAATGAGCAACTTTTGCACGGCACCCTAATCCTTTTGCAGAAAGCAGCACAGATTTAGAAGCCACATTTGTTTATTTGTATGATTGTTTAACAATACCTCAAGATTGTCTAGCTGTGTATACGTAATCAAGAATGTGTAATGTCTAATGTAAAGGTGTGCGAGTTTACAAAAGCTGTGTAAAACATGCAATGAAGCTCAAGAGACGGATTCAGAGATGAATAAGCCATTGTTTAGAACACTGCCTCGAGGCTGCCACCATCATTGCTACTATGTAGTAAGAGCAAAGCAGTTATGCTTAATATGTTGATAGTTCCATGTAGAATAATTGTGTAGGCATAGGCCGATAGTATATGTGTGATGCTTTGCACACGTGTATTTCGAGGTGTTCCTATGTTCTGTTTACAATGTGTCATTTCACGTGTGTATTTCTGAATGTGGCAATAAATGTTCTTTATACGAACTCTCTGTAGTTTTAATTAAAAAAATTATAGGCATGTACTGGACATTGAAAACCTGCTAAGGGACATATCTTTTCTGAAGTGCCTAATGTAAATTATGTCAGTGATGCATAGTGTAAAAAAGGGATTGTAATTTTGTACCTTCGGTGATTTCTGTTGACGATGAGCAAGCACCATACTTAGCGATGTGCTAAATATAGTTCGCCTTACTAAAACCTATATGCATAATACTTCGTTTTTCTTGAACTTGTAACACTAAAATATAAGTAGCCGCTAAAACCTGCGTGATTTTAAAAAAAAAACTATATATTTCCTGAGTTTCGCCGGAATTTCAAAAGTTTCAAATATACCAGTAAATCCAGACAGTCTAGTACTGTTTTTCAGGCAACTGCAAACTAAAATCAGGGTGTCAGTCGTTTTAAATTTTAGTGGAAGCTGCAGCCTGTAAACTTTTGATGCTGCATGCCCACAAATAAATATTGTGCAGCTTTTTGATATTACTTTAGTGTCGTAAAAATTTTGTCCAATATAGGACATTAAAAGCTTCATTTACCTTTCATATCCCTGAAAATTACTTGTGCACTTATTATGTGAATGAGGGTTTCCAGCTGATAATGAACCATTGTCCAGCTGGAAATAGGTTTCCTAGCTGTTTCCTGCTCTAGCTGGAAAATTTCCAGGTAAAGCAATCACTTTCCAGCTGGGCAATATCTAGCTGGACACAGAAGCAGCTGGATATGAAGATTACCAGCTACATTTCCAGCTGGAAAACTTTTGTTCCAGCTGGTATTGGACAAACCAGCTGGAAACGATGCTGAAAAACTCCTTTCCAGCTGGAAATTGGCTGTCCAGTTTCATATGGGCAAGCATTCTTTTTTTTTCTCTCTCTCTCTTTTTGAGATCGCCTGCGGTTGCGGCACAGCCAAGGTGTTACAGCACGTACTTTTCTTTGCGTGCACTCACACGCGCATTGCGTGTTGTAAGTGCTATGAGCCTGCGATAATAATGATTGAGCACGATGTGGTCGCGAGGCATCCGATGGCGGGCTGCTTTTTTGTGCGCCAATTCCGCGAATGCTTTTGCTTTTCGTCCGCATCGAAATGAGGCCGCCGTTGCGGAAATCGAACTCACATTCTAGCGGCGCGATATCGTGAGCGCGACACACGAACTTACAATTAATGTCCTTTGTCAAGAAGCCGAGACCTTTGTATGTCGCCGGAACTTTCTGAACTGTTAATGCATGCAGTTTGCATGGATATGGGGCGCGCTAATTAACCAGAAATACTTCGCTTTACACTAATGCCGTAAATCGGGCACGTCTTTGTTGGACTTACTATGCGACCAGTGACTAAATTCAGATAATTTTGGTGTATTAATGTGTGCTTTTATAACGTACCATATCAGGAATGCTAGCAGCGTCGTTGATTTACTTTCGAAGCGTTGATGCGCAAGAACTATTATTAATAGCAGCGTTTTCTTCTTATCTCGTGGACATTTTTTCCTCCACATATATTTATACGCATATATTTATAGGATTTGTATATTTCCTGCAGCTGTTCTCACTTTATATAGTTATAATTAATTGTAAAACCTTCATGGCATGTAACAACACTTCAAAGAAGATTACTGTGCACGTAAAGGCTTGCGGTGTACTTGTTTTCTTTTGTTTATGATGTTCATTATAGCACATCACTTAAAAAGAAACACAAAAAAAAGAAAAGCGGGTAAACAGCCTGCAAAGTTCTTATACAGTTGTTATATAGAAGAAAATGTGACAGATCACAGCTAATCAAAATCATGCAGGGAAGTTGCCTTATTGCATCCTTTTCTGTAGGTTATAGTTTCCACTTGGGTATGGACCAGTCTTGCACTTCAGTAGCCATTCAAGTGTGAACGGGCATATTTAAGTGTGAAGACATGCCAAGCTAAATAGAAACAGCTTACCGACATATTTGATAATGGTTTCATTATTTCATAAATCCTGCTTTTACAATTGCATAAGTTTATAGAATTATGCATTTTTCGAACATATCTTCTGATGAAATTAAAGCACCGTGTAACTTTGTCATGGCATTCTAAAACTGATTTCTGCAAATGAAGTGTGTACGTTTGCACATTCTGTAGTTTTATTTTTACGTAATACATACTGCAAACAAATAAAGGTCCAACCAAGAAAGAAATTGGGAGAACAACACATGTACATGAATCTCTCTATTAAAATTCATAAAGGAAAAGCAAGTGTGCATTAATGCGTAAACATGACCCAACTAAAGTACGACACAATGCACTGGGGATGCATGGCAGAAATGGTGTGTCTTGGCAGTGCATGCTGTGCTGCAGCCATGCCTGGGAAAAATATATACATCTTAAACAAGTGTGTTAAAAAATCTGTGCATTAAATGCGCATGTCAGTCGAGGGACTCTTTAAGTGTTGCATCTTTATTGAAGACATTCCAAGGCCTAATTACCAGCTTATAAAATATAGGAAAAAATTGCGATATTTATAACATTTGAATGGGAATATTATGTGAAACAGAAGGGTCTTGCAGTGCTTGTTCTTAAGGAGTTATAAACAGCAGTTTAGCAGTGATGCCTCAACTGTTACATTTGTCTTTCACAAGACTGTTGGTCTAGTTGATATAAAACAAGAAGAGAACAACAGGAAAAGTGGCACTTCCAGCTACTTTATTCAAGGCGCTAACCCAAGAATATATACAAACAGCAAGCATGCGCAGTCCCTTTCTAATGTCATACCATCCACCAATCAAGCAATCTCGTCTCTGGTGCATATAACATAACTGATGTATAGCTGATAAGTGACAATTTGTACAGGCAACAAAACATACAATGATTCTTTTTTACAACTTACCATTTTTATATATTGTTTTAATCTGTCACTTGCCATGGTGGCTGTGCCAGTTTGCAAAGACAGAAAGTAAGCTCACGCTATATTAAGGTGAAAACATTATATTACTGTGTTTCAAGGCTGTGTTGCGAAGTACAAAAAACCGGAGTGTAGGCGAGCATCGAATAGGTGGAGTGCATCTCTCGCTTCACTGTAAAGCTGATTAGGTATACCTTGCTGGTGCGGTCAGCTTTGTCGCCTTCGTATTACAACAAAGTTGACCGTGTCTTGCTGCAAAATCTCATGCCACATCATAGTAGGTGAAGGTGCACAAGGCTATAGTTGCAAGCGAGCAAGACCGAGAAGGCACAACACTGCAGAAGAACCTTTAGCAACTCAAAATGCCATTTGTCACACTGCTGCTGTAACAAAGCAGCTATGGGTGCAACTGCAGCAGCAGCCCAAGAAGCAGATAAATGGAACTTGGCATTTGCCTTTCACATTCCCTTGGAAATTTCTAAGCACCTTGTATAACAATACAGCGTAAACCGGTATGGGCTTGTTACAATGCTCAAAATTGGTGACAATGGTGCCTGAAGCAGGTGTCTGAAACCGTTATCGCTCAAAATGAGAAAAAGCCCATACCCCCATCTCACCTGAAGGAAAACTAGCAATCTTTCAGTAATGTTTATCTCCCTCTCTCCACGCCTGTGCACATTTGAACCCAGCCCAACAGGAGTAGTAGCACCCACCCCCGACTCTGGGCCTTATATGTTGTCAGTCGTCGGCTATGGTTCTATCGACAAAGACGAGGAGAATTGGGGGGCGGAGGAGAAAATACAGAAGAGCAAGGAGATTACGACGGCTAGGAAGGATAGGATGCAGATGAGAAATGAGAAGTAAAGGAATTTGAAAAAGAAGACAATGTAAGAGGAAGAACAAGAAGGGGGAGGAGAAGCAGGAATGGAAGAAGACCTAAAGAGAATAATAAGAGCACATGCAGGAAAGCTTACACTCTCACTGGGCTGTGTTCTTTGCGAAGGCCTGAGAGTCTTCTTTCAATGCTGCTCTAACTTGTCCCACTGGCTCATTAAAGGAATTCTGCTGTCATCGTGCAGTGGAGTTATTCCTCTGAAAATGCGCACCTATCATATTCATGATACCCACCATTGGTGATTGCTTCTCTATGCAAGTTACTTCAGGCAGTAAAACCTTTGCCAGGACAAAGAAATGGAAAAGACATCAAGAGAGTGCAGGCGATTGCTTACCCACAAAGGTTGTTATGCAACATCAAAAAAGAAGCATCAAAATTCAATGTGAATGTTGTTTTTGGGCCCCTAACAAGCTCTCAAAGGTGTGTTCTCTAGACAAAGTGGCTGAAGTGTGCAAGATGCACAGAAACAAGTTCAGCACTTGCCAGTCGCACAGAGCAGCTTGGTTGCAGCCGACAAGAAAACCAGGCATCCTAAGTGACAATGTAGGTGGAGACATGGTATGTCCTCGAGGCACGGAGCAGCAGAATTTGAGGAGAGGAATCTGCTAGGCTGTGGCAGCGCGCGCCATGGCCCATTCATGAAACGGTTTGGCAAGGAGGAAACTGAATTTGCCTTGCATCACGACAGATGAAACGTCCGGCAAGTGGTCATCTTTTACATGTCATCCTATGGGTGCAATGCATAAACACTGCGATACCGTCTCATATATTACAAATATTATCAGTTTTCTGTCTGCAGCATCAATAAGTAAACTCTGCGGGCATTTTGGCTGTAGTTTGTAATAAATAATTACTTCAATATGTACCATACAGCACTTGTAATGAGCTGCATGTAGTGACTCCAGTGCTGGTGACACCTGCCGCTGTAAATCCCGCGTTTGCATGTTGTGAACAGGTATGGGTAAATGGCCTTGGGAAGAAAAGGCGTGCAGGATGCTGCATTTTCATTGTGATCTGCTGACTTTACAACTCTCACGGGCTTCTGAAACTTTTATGTGCACTTTTCGTGTTGCAACAAAGGCTTGCACTCTCGGGGATTTCCACCGGTGCCATTTTAGGATGGGACAGAAATGTGTTGTGCCGAACTACAACAGCAGCGCATCCAGCAAAGTGAAGCCGATTACTTTCGACGTTCCCAGTGGCTCGATGAAAGTGGAGGCATGGGCTGGTACAATACCAAGGAAAGGTCGAGAGCACATGCCCCATAACTACGTTTGCTGAAATGGAGACGAAATGAAGGTGATCTTGTTGGTGACATCTCTCTTGAGAAACCCAAGCGGCCTGTTTTGTTACTAGATGCCGTGCTCTCACTATTTTTGCACTGTCTCAGCTACCTGTCTCCTGTTCTCAAAAATAACAGAAAAGAAATGAGCCAACTGGACCTGGCGTGAAGTGCGGAGAGCATGCAAAGACAGATTTTGGTGGTTAATGACACAAATATGCTCGCTGCTTGCCACTTTGAGACAAATGAGATGGTGCATCCTCTCGCCTCCCTTTGTCATGAGTCCAATGCCTTGAAAAATAAGCAAACAAAAGCATATGTGTGGTGGAAAGACAAGGAATGACACTGTACCAATAGTTCTGGTAATGACCGAACCAGTCAAGCCAGAGTCATTGAATAATTATAAGTTCTGAATTCCAAAAAAAAACATACTCTGCAGATAATTAAGTAAAAGCTGTGCAGGCAACACCTTTTTTCGTTCATATAACAAATAATTTGCAGCCACCAAGGCCGCACAAGAAGCACATCAATTACGATGAATCGGCACTGGCTAGACTTGACAGGACTTGACAGGCTAGACTTGAAGCTTCTCAGAAAGCTTGAAGTGTGTGTTTCTCTCTCTGTGCAAGGCGACTCGCACAACAGAGGGTGTGTTGGCACCATGCCCTACAGCGTGATTTCGCTCAGTTTCACTGAGCCACCCAACCAAGTACTGTTTCGCCTTCTGAAGAACTGCTTTGTGCCTCGAGGCCAATACAGCAGTTTTCTCTATAGCGGTGACCATCACACAAATGCTTCTCAATTCCAACAAGCGCATTTGATTGAGGAAATGCTGCGGCAAGAAAACATTCTAAACTTCGAGGGACTCCCGAGATGGAACAGGATGGAGAGCAGTTTCTGAACCATTAGACAATGAATGCATGTCACAGAAACAGTGAGCCCTGCTAATATTTCTGCTCGTCGACAGAATCCTTTTATTGCAGTAAAACCACGTATCTCCAAATACAGTCTGTTTGGAAATGGTACTTCAGGCCCTTATTGGCTCTTTTTCTCTTTTGCAAACAATTTTGTTCTAGCAGAAAAGAGGCATAGCAGGGAAACAGTCTACTACAGCTCTAAGTGCATGACTACGCTACTAACTTGTTATAAGACTATACATCAAAAATACATTTCGTGCACGGCGTGGGGCATTGCAACGTACTTTGCTCTTTGGACAGATTCGCAGGAATCTACTACCACTAGGAAACTAAACGACATCCGTGTCTTCACAATGTAGTGACGCAACATGCAGGCTTCAACACAGGTGACTGCCGCTCCTTACAAATTTGTGATGCTAGTTGTTACACATCCACACCACAGATTCCACGACGGACGATCCATGATATCGATGTTCACAAAACAAACTATTCCACATCAGGCAAGCGCACACGCGCACGCACGCACGCACACACAGAGGCGTCATTTTTCGCGGCTTTCAAGATGTAAGTTTTCGTTTAGATGCGCGTTGCCGCATTCGGTCACAACACAAACTAACCGTATTCCGTTGTGGTAGGAGGACAACGGTACATAGGCGTTGACGTGTTGTGTTCGGTGTGCCGGGCCGAAGTTTGAACTGCGCGGGTTTGCCGTGATAATGACAATCGGTGTGCGGTGCCGACGAAATGCGGCCGCGCACGTGGTTCGTGCGCGATCACGAGAATGAGCTCGAGTGACG